>CM033476.1:307714499-308007387 GCA_019447015.1 Hymenochirus boettgeri
TTTAGATTTGTGTATTTATGGTACGTGTGAAGGTTTAGTTATAGACAATTACGCAAACCCCGAAGCTAGAAAACTACCATTCTACATCCCAATCTTCTCACCCTCCACATTGCATTAAAGGAGTGCCATTTGGACAGTATTTAAGGTTACGTCGTAATTGTTCAACTCTCCCGTTTGTTTAAAGAGAAGCAAAGGATATGTCCAAGGATTTAAGGCTAAGGTTATGACGATAAAACTCAAAAAAAGCAACCTCTAAGGCAGAGTCGATACAAAGAGAACATCTTATAACACACATGAAACCATTTAAAACGTCTCGCTGAAGTTCTGGAGACAGTCACATTAGACATACCTTTTTTGTGACCAGATATAGTGCTCAATAGACAGGTGGTTTCCAAGTGAAAGGTTTACCTGTTTTGGAGGAGATCTCTAATACGAGGAATACAAACAAGATGCAATTTGTCCCGAAGAGGGCTAGGTCTTTGGGGGACACTCTGTCCCCTAGCTATTTTACAAGTAAGTTTTTCCCCTGAGCAGTCGTGGTTGAAATCCAATGGTTTTTACCGTTGTGGGGCCACAAGTGTAAAACATGTCAGCATATCTCTAAATCACTAACTTTTGTGAGTTCTCTACCACAGGCAAATCATACAATATACGTCATTGTAATTTACTGTAACGTTAGCTATGTGGTTTATTTTGTGTGTTTTCTACTGCATGTACTGAATAAAAAATAAGTTTTTATGCATCCCGTTTGGAGTTCGCTAGTTCGGTGTGCGCCTACCTCTTACTGATTGAAGTTCGTCTTATACGGTCCAAGCGAAGGGTCCGGGGCAGGCGGCACCCGGACCACCCAGGAAGCTTGTGAGTCATGACAATCCTCACTGAGTAGATTGAGTTGATACATTTGTTTGGAAACGTTAGGTTCGGGGTATACACACCCGGGCCTCTACTAATCAAAGTAAGCCTATTATGTAACCAGCACACCCAGCACTTAGGTTGTAGTCTGGTTAGAGGCAGTGCATATGAGTTAGATTAGGTCGTGTAGGGTTAACATTTTTGTAATATAGTGGTTTCTACTAATACTTTGCTTTAACCAGCGAATTTGCACAAACGGGTTTTACATATATATATATCTCCCTTTTGTTGTCTAATTGTGTGTATAGTAACAGAGTCTTCCCAGTGGTTAATTGGTTATAAGGATACGGGGAGTAACAAGTTGTTTGATTACAAACAGAGAGATAGTATTAGGCTCAAAAGAGCACAAGATGCCTTTAAGGGTACCCTAGAGTTATGTGATGAGAATATAGAATATTGCTTTAGTATGCTAGAAGAATTTTAATAAAGAAACTAGAATAAGTTGGGATATCATGTCACTGGAAAAATATAGACAAGAGTGTATTATACCAAGGGGACTGCGACTTAAGTATCCTACTTTTCATGTAGAGGATGATAGCCAATTTATGCAGATTGGAATAGGTACTATCGGATTGTTCTTTAAAATTGATTGATTTAATTTTGGTCTACAAGAAACACCAATTTCTTGGTCCAAGCGGCACCCGGACCAACCCAGGGAAGCTGGTAAGTCATGACAATCCTCTTGAGTAGATTGAGTTGATAATTTGTTTGGAAACGTTAGGTTCGGGGTATACACACCCGGGCCCTCTACAATCGAAAGTAAGCCTATATGTAGCCAGCACACCCAGCACTTACCGTAGGTTGTAGTCTGGTAAGAACAGTGCATATGAGTTAGGATTTAGGTCATTAGGGTTAAAAATTTTGTAATATAGTGTGAGGCAAAATTAGCACCATTTTTTAACTGGATCTCCCTTATATGTTGCTAGCTCTAGCCCTTGCCCACTGGCATTTGCTAACTACACTAGTCTGTTATCTACTAGATATTTTTTTTAAAAAAGACCTTCACTTAGCACAGAACCATTTATAGTATTGGCAGCACAATCTTTTAAAGAGACATGTCCACCTGCAAAACTACTACCATACACCATACCACCACCCCAAACCATCATATAATAATTCAGCTCTCCATAGTTCTTTTATCCTAATCCTTACCTTTCAGCCACGCTTGTCTCAACCGCCCACACCTTCCTTTGCAAGCTCAAAGAGCTTTAACAGGGAAGCGCAGGACGAGCCGGTGCACTGGCATGTCGGCCTTTGACATTACCGGTACCATCACGCAATGACTGCTGCAATGTGGAAGAAACCCACATCTTTGTGCAATGCTGGCTGTTCTTGCACTGGCAAAAGATAAAGATTCTGGACTGCTGGGAGTGTAAAACTCATACAGACATGTCAATCCCGTTGCCTTACTACGATGCAATGGAAGACAAACACCTTCTAGGCCAACTATTCGGTTTGTCTATAGACACTTGTTTTCGGTGATTGTCCGTTTCAGTCAGGCTTGTCGATGATCATCCAGGCAAACTGCCAGTCGGCAGAAATGTCTTTCGTTCTCCTAGCAGTGTTGGCGGGTCCGCCTCGCAGTCTGTATGGGAGCTACGGGTAACTATACCATCTGAGGGTTTGGGGGGTGGGAAGGTTATATAGGTTGTGTTCTGGGGATGGACGTTGCCACTTTAAACTCCAATGCAATCACCCTTAAGACTGTTACCAAGTTTGTAAGAAGATTTATTCCCATTAGAGTTGTAAATTTATACTTCATTTGCTTCTTCTTCTCTTCATTAAAGAAGTGTTATAATTGTCTGACTAATTTAAACAATAATGTAATTTTAACTCTCTTATTGAGGTTGGCAGTACAGAAATGTTATGAAGTGGTAAAGGGCTTTTATTTGCCGGTTACACTTTTTCTCGCCCACTATTTTGCACTAAAAAAAAAACAAAAAAAAGTGGTCACACCCCAGACTGATCTTACATTCCAATATGCAATAGAACGACCAGAAGGAATGTGTCCGACATTTGATTGGTAAAGAAGCACATGACATTGTTAAAGTGGAAAATAAACTTATCCTTCCTGTTAGTTCCACTACAGTAGTCAATCGAACTCGACGCCGTCAACAGGGAAGTTCTGTATCTCAGGAAAACCCTTTATAAACAAATCAATAGGTTTATCTGGGGGAAAACAACTTGCCAGGTGAAGAGAGGCACGTCATCAAGGTGGTTTGACTGCATTACATCTCCGCATTGTAGGTAATTTGACCGGAAGGGATGTAGACAGAACACTTGAGGGGGGCCGCTCACAATGTAGGTTTGCCTGGGTTTCCCCATGGTTAGTTTTTATGCCGTTTTTAGATTATCCAAGGAAATTTAACATGGTCCAAGATGATTGTTTTATGTATTAATTAAAGGTGCTAAGTCTGGGGCGATTTCCACGTTATGCCCTTAATATTTGAAACCTCTTGCTATTAAGGAAAAGCTTTCAACAAAAAGGTTTTAAACTACAAGGAGTGGGGTATGAGTGGGTGTGGTAGAATTCTGGGTTAAAGCAGGAAAAAAGTAGCGATGGCCAAGAAGATCTCATAGTATCCATATTCCATAACAACTTTCATTTCTGAGACTGAGCCTACTTTTAAGATCCTTCCCTGGAATCCCCAACCGGCCATGCCGAGGAGCGTTCTGTTTGGGTGAAACTGGGTAGTGCTGGGAGGAAAGTTAGGTGATCTAATGGTTTGGTTAAGGCAGGATGGGTGCAGTTTAGGTTGGTTTGTCAAAATGCAATGTGGGAAGTTATAATTTGTTTATATCTGGACTTTGCTACTATTAACCAAGAAACAGTGTGCTTTGCCCCTCCTAGTTCCTACTTGAAGTGGCTAAAGGATAATTACACAAAGAGTAATGGAAATTATCGTTGGATCAGCGATGTCAATGGTGTCCTCATGGTCTGCCCTAGGTTTTGTTTTTGTCTTTTTAACTGGTGGTGCATTGGCAATACAACATCTGTGTTTGCAGACAATACTAATGTGCAGGAATAGAGGCTATGCAAGATCTCTCCCACCTAACATTTCAGGCTGAGGGCCACACTGTAACGCACGGACTCGCACCACTAAACGCGAGTGTTTAATCACAAGTGATTATGTGTGATCTTGTGAATTTTGCATTTGCAATTTGCCGTTTTTCCGTTATGAACGCATGCATTAAAGCCCAAAATGGTGAGAGCATGCGTGTGGCCAAAAACGCAAACAGACGCGCATAGGCATATCATGGCTTCCATTCAGCAAAACTCAGTGGGCGCAAACGCGTGAAAAACGCGGCTAGTGTGGCCTTAGCCCCTTAATTATTGGTCCTACAAAGGTGAGAAACGAAAAATTAATGTATTTTTTTGCAAAAATCCTTTTACCTATTGTACTTCGTGTAGGGTAAGGATTTGTGATTATGAGAGACAATTTGTGAGGCTGAATCCGCTTGTGTTGGAAGATGGTACGGGTGCCGTGGACAATCCGCCTGGTCAGATCTTTTCTTTTACAGGTACACCAATATCCAGGGTTAATGCTGGTGGACTGACCCTATTTGTGATTAGTAGTGGTCTTGTCTAGTTTTGGTTTAAAGGTGGGTGGAGGACACTGTGGCTTTTGGCTGGGTTGATGAGGCGGATTTGAATTAGAATGGTGGATGATGACTTTTGTCTCTTTCAATCCAAAATAACCAAATGTAACTATAGTGATAGTTTCTATTATTAAGCTATAAGATCACTTAACAGTATCTGTTAAGCTGGGGTTCTTGCTTTCACATGCGCGTTACCGATCTTGTCCAGTGTGTGCCTCAGCCTAATATGTAATCTCTTCCTCCCGAGTTGGCTGCTCAGATCTCAACTGACAGCATTAGGTCCACACTAATTAGCCGCCATAGGATAAAGTTAAAGCTCATTTCATGGAATTGTGTCAAAGATACTTATGTAAATTTAGGGATATTTTAATGATTTAATTTCATCCGGTAATCGGGTGATATATTTTTGCCTGGCAGGGGGAAACCATTTTGCAATTGCATTTAACAAAGTACCATTGGTCCCAATGCATAGGCTACACTCTCCATGGTTATTCGTTGTCTGAGGTTTGTAGTATTGCCTCAGCGGTTAGGAATACAAACTATTCACAAAAACTCCACCAATACTGAGAGTTCATTGATATAACATATGTACTGAGGTCATTATAGTAAGTCACTTCCCCAGAAGTGGTTCGTTGTTCTGTAGCTGATGTGTTTTAATTAGCAGGAAAGAGGCTCAACACAAAATCTATGGATATAACACTGTGACATTTATCTTATTGGATCTATTTAAGATTGTTTGTGAACGGCACCATTCATACTGATGTAACTAGAAATGTCATGTTTTTTTTATCGCATAGGATTATTTGGGCAGTGTTCCTATTTCAGGATAACATGTAATAGCATTGTCAACAGCTGGCAAGATCTGTTGTATTAAACGTGTTCGCTCATCGCACAGCCATAACTTGGCAGACACAAGACCTTAAACTGGCGCCACGCACCAAAACTCTCCTGGAATATAAGCACAAAATCTTATGTTTTACAATGCAACTATTCAAAAATCTGACGCGTAAGAATCATTCGAAGCCTCCCACATTGGAGACGCTGACTTTGGGGACTTAAAGTATCCCGGCCCACCCCAACCAGCCGTGTCAGAATGTTAAAAAAAGATTTAGGCTAGGTAACGGAGAGGCTGTTCGGCTTTTTCCATCTAAAAGGTCACGTTAAAACTTGTACCAGGCATTTGGCCAGGGCACGTAAGAACTGTGTCCGCAACTGCCGCCAAGCTGTGTACCGAGTTGATAACGGCTGTTTTTTATGACCAGATAGGGAAATGGGAAACCCCATTTGTTATTATGCACCGAAAGCCGTTATTGGTTCGTGCATTCCAGAGGACTGGCAATAGGGAGCGATACCAGCTCTCGGTAAGCAGCCCTATTAGAACGTTACTTACAGCCCGTGGATCCTTGGTGCAATGACCCGGCTCCCTGCTTGCCAGAACTTCAAAAGAGGGAAGGAACGGCAGGATCTGTGATTGGGCTGAGAGGCAGCACTATCACAGATGAGGCAGCGCGTCAATGGAGAGTGTCTTCGGGAACAAAGGGCTGTAAGATAACATTCTAAATCTTTTTCTTAACAAAAATTGACACAGTGGTTGGGGGTGGGCAGGGATTGCCCTACCTTACGAGAAAAACGAAGATTAAAGAGCTTGTGGAATGGCTATCCAGGCATGGATCCGGGATGGTGGGAGGGATGGGGGGGAGGACTGGCCCCTGGTTTGCGCACAGCATATCTCCCTGGGGCAATCACAGGAAGGCAGGGACACTTTTTTGCGCAGGAGACAAGCTCCTACTTTCAGTTTCTGGACTTGGAAGCAACTGAAGGAGAACCATAAGGGAAGCAGATATTTAGGTAAGGATTTTTTATAAACTATACATGGGGTGCAGGGCAGTAGGGTTTAAACTTAGTTCTGGGGGGTGTCAAAATTTTCCACCTGGCCCAATCTGCGTTTATATATTACCCGATAAAACGTTCAATATTGATCAAAAAATGAAAAGAATTTTCCAATATTTTTTAGCAAATTGAAAGATTTGCCCAATCGCTCCAAAACTCTTGCCCAGGCCTTGCACCTTGCATTAGTTACTAAATCTACTTAAACCTGCAGTGGACACGCTAATAAGCAATAAAAATTTACCTTAAACTATTCAACTCAAATAATACATGACTATTGCAAAACATCAGCAACAAGAACAATGAATGAATCTACGTAACTCAAGACGACACACGTGTAACACACAATACCATGAACGCATTATGCAAAAGACAAGAAAAAGTCGTTTTTTTTTCTGTGCAGGATGAAGCCTTAATTGTCATTTTAGTGACCGTCATACCTGTAATGGTCGAGGCAAAAACGAATCCCGGCGCTGATACCATTGGGGCCAGGTTGGAGGAGGCAAACACAATAAAAAGTATAAAGATGAGGTACTGTGCTTGTTTATTCCTGTAAAAAATAGAACTCACTGGATCCACACATAAAGGAGATGTGTGCTGCATTAAAGGTCACCACAGTGCAGCTCTGCAACAAGAAAATGTGACTTCTTACTCCACACCCTAGTTGCCAGTCAAACCGAAATCGACAAATGTCCCCCTGAGGTCTATTGTCACTTTCAGGGCTTGACTCCGGTCTCAAAATAAAAAAAACTTTAGGTAAGAATAGGATGAAAAAACACAGTTAATATACCACCCTCATCTTTATCACAAAAGATTTCAGGATTATTACCCAGCCACAATGATCGCATAATATCCACTGGGCCGTCAGCGATGCAGAACCCACTGAGTAAAAAAGGTTGTTGCGCTATGATACGTTACACATTGATTAGGAGGCGTAAGCTGGACCTGCAGTTAACATGTAAGAGATTCCCCGCAATGTACTTAAACTTGCACGCGTCGGAACTCGAGGCAGGTAAGTCGGCGTCTGCTTACCATATTGCATCTTCCCCTTAATGTCTGTAATTGGTTTCGGCGAGACCTTACTTTTATTTTTGTATCTCGATTATTGTTTCTACTTGTGTCTCTAAAGCCTGGAATAGCACAGGTCGTAATTTCAAATTCTATTGCTCAATTCATTCGACACCCCCCTATGACTGAACGGGAGGTCCATCTGAAAATAATCAACCCTAAAGTCAGTAAGACCATCGTTTTCCATCTAAGGCATCAGACTGTAACTAAAAAGAACCTATGCTCTACATCAGAAAAAAATCTCCCATATTCACCTCCAGTATCACCAAATTTCAGCTGATGACAAAGAAAATGATTTCTTAAACTATCAGCTGTCATTAAGGAGTAATAATTTTCTAAAGCCCCCCATAGAGATCAAAGTGCAGTAAGAAGTACTGGGTTGCACCAAGAGTTATAAAGTACACCTGAAAGTGGGTACAACCACTAACGATAAAGGGACGATACTTTTGGATCCAAAATCATTAGGAAATGTCTGAAATTTCCCTCGTTTTCCACGATGTCTCTCTGTATAGGGAATATGGGGAGTCAGCCTCGGGCGAGGAAATCTGCATGTCCGCAGCGCTCTCCCTCCCTATCTTTTGTGTGGATCGTTAAGGACAAATACCAGATCGGCAGATCTGTAATTTTTTTTAACGACCATGTCCACCCCAAACCTAAAATATATAAACCCATACTGGCCCTGTGAAGGTATGGTGCCGTTCTCCTGCTATTCCTTGTCCCAGGAGAAAACTGGCATGAGCGGGAGGCCCCCCTTCTCATCTGGATCCCAACTGGCTGCGTCTATCCTTAACGTTAAAAGACCTTTCCCTAGCCCAACCCCCAACTGCCGATTTAGTTTTTGTAAAACAAGCCCCAGAAAGATACTTACACCTTTGCTCCCTCTGGTGTCTGATAGCTGACAGCTGTCATCTGTAATGGCTGCAGGCCAGCCAATCCAGACGTGGTGCTAATCGTGCCCGCCCTCTCTGCCTGCTTCCGGCAAGCAGATCGAACTGGAGCACACAGCCGATGGAATGAAAGGACTGTAAGTATTTTCTTTGGCTTGTTTTACCACAACTAATTGGGGTGCCCTACACTATGGAAAATGTATTTTTAAGGTGTTTATATAACCCTTTAAAAGTCATGCATGTGTTACCCCAGCTTAAGGCTAGGTACACAGCGTCGATATTTCACGCCCAACGACCACGCTGTACAAGTTTTTTTCGGTGATCAGATCGAAATATCCCATGCATGTTGGGAATTTTTTGCCAGATCACAGCATTGGGGCAAAATATTTGGTGGTTTATTTTCTATCGAACCTGTGAGTGTACATAAATCATGGTGCCAGCCAGTCCATCGCCGAGCCCCCTTATTAACGCCATTTGTATGGCCTACAGAAATAAAATCCATTAATGTATCCTCACATAACTTTTAAATTACCTAGAAATGGCTCAGGCTAAAGTGTGACATATATTTTCTTTGTTGAAAGCAGAAAGAGACCCCATACAGAGTGGTTACACATGGGAGAAAGAACCTAACCACTTTGTCAATGTACATACACCTGAAATGAACACCTCTTGGGAATGCACAGCTAGACCTGAAATGAACCACCTGGGGGATATGGTAGGGAAATAAAGTAACTTCTTTTGGACGGTTTTTTCTGATCACCATTTTTGGTGCACATTGCATGCCGATGCCATAGGGTCAAAATCATGGAAGCGCAGCGCAAGTGAAGGTAGTCACGCCACAAATCCTGTGACATTGCAATTGTGATGCGTTGCAACGATTTTGTGCGCGCCTCCGTGCACTTGTGTAGTGGGGGGCCTAACCCTAAAAAATTTTGGGGGTTTTCTGACTTGCTAAATTGGTAGGATATATATTTGCATTTATGGGATGGAGCTGGGCAGAGCATAATTAAGCCATTCCACCGACCGCATATCCCTCTGGGACCACCCTGTTATATCAGAATCAGAGTGTAAACTAGGAATCACTTGACCCCCCCCATAAAACTAAATGGGGCCCTGTAGTGCTTGCATCACACGTGGTTTTCTGGGAGGAGGCTATATCTGTCATTGGAAAAACAAGAGGCCCCCCTGCGTTGCTCCCACCAGAATACTCTCCTGTTTCAGAATGGCCAGTCCACTGAATGTCTAAGCCCCACTCCCCCCATACATTAAGATGGGTGTTCTGTGTTACTACCAGACAGGCCCTTTAGGTTTGAGTGTACCTGAGCCATGCCCGGGGGACACTTTATCTAGGTCTATAGCCCACATTGTTCCTTTCTCCAAAATGCTTGCTGATTTCATCGAGGTGATAAAGAGAATCAATCCAGCGTAATTTATATTTCATCTGCTTCCGCTTTCTTCAAAAGACACTGGAGAACAGGAAGGGTAACTAAGGTCGTCAGGCCCCCTGGGAAAACATTCACAAGCTCCTGGCTGGGAATTAACAGGCCAAAAGATCTTTTACCATAATGAATTATATACGTGTAGCCAAAAATTTTCTGATTTTACTGTGGGTTAGTTAAAGATTGATAATAACTAAAGAAAATGAGTTGTGATTTGCTCAACTTATTCTCCAGACTAGTGAGGAATTTCTATCTATCGTCATGTACGGTGTAATACATACCAACATCACAGAGAGAAAGGGCCATTCCTACGGTAACACAAACAGCACCAATAAACATAATTTCCAAGAATCTATCGACTGGAGGAACAGTGGATTGTCACTGAGAGTTCAAAAAACCAGTGTGACGACTATTAAATGCCTAATATATATTATTATCTGCCTTTATCCTGGTATCCGTTGTTTATTTTCCCACCATCTCATGGTATGTACGGGGGACAGAGGCGGAATTAGGTGCCATTTCTGGGTAACGTGGGGTTTCATGGGCAAGGGCTTGCCAGGGCCGATTAAGGATATGATTTCTGTATCATTGATAGTGTACCTTCCTAGAGACACCCAACCCTTTTTTAAGGCGCGTGAATGGTTATCCGTAAGACATCAATTCCCACACCCGCCCATTCTCCCCCAAAATCCACAATAGTTAGAACGTTGACAGATGTAGAACCAGTTATCCAGTGAAATGTTGCTTCTTCCCTCTTTTTCCATGACTCCAAAAAGTTTCCATATCCTCCCAACTTTTTTAAATCCGGCACACTGCCCAGAGGATGCAACTAGGGGGAAAACATGGACTGACAGTGCTAAATGAATATTCAGGAAAATAGAAGAGGGTGTGGAACATAAAAAATCAGGTAAACATTTCAGACTAGACTAAAGACTTTCATCTTTCTAACTATTGATGTTTTTGGGGCCCGGATGGGGTGAATTTTACTAATACAAGATTTTTTCATTTGGGGTTAACATGCTTTTTAAAATCTCCATATAGGAAGTGGTACTGTAGCACTGGTTACAATTACATAACTAAGGATAATTAAAACCATTTTGCCTTTTTTCTAGGGGGATGTGGGTCGGTGTTGCTTTCAGTGCAGGGTTGGAGCTCTTAGGAGGGGCAGCTGTTAAAATAAAAGACCGGAAGAATTGGTTTTCTCCTCAGCCCACAAAACGGTGTGGACTGTTCGTCACAAGTATGGGAACAAGGGTGCAATGGAGGATTATGAACAGGAGTCCTTTCAGTACGTCAGTTGAACAATAAAGGATGATTCCAAGTTCATTGAGTCGATATGCCACATGTAAGTTCATGTTGTAAAACAAACATGATTAAAATGTCAGCTATTTTTAATACAGACAATATACCATAAAAGTGCAGTAGTAATCAGGAACAGATGGTTTTAAAGGGCATGTTCACGCCCAAAAGCTACACTGTTTTTTCCTTCCCCACCCACCCAACCCCTAACAATGTTATAGTTCCTTATTACGCTCGGTCCCTGAGCTCCGAATCAGTATCTTTCTACAACCCCTGTCTTCTCCTCACCAGGCCTTTGTCCTCCTGTGGTCAGCCTTTGAATGCGTCAGCATGGCCCATTATCATCCTCCCCAATGCCTCTGCTTATGTTTACACTCTCCTTTGAAACAAACTTTTTTATTTGGCATAAGCTGTGAATCAGCCAGCAGTAAGAATAAGTGGGAAACGGAAAGAGCATCAATGATTGAGGATTTTAGGGAATCTACTTGCCATTAAAAGAAGTATAGAAGATAAAGCATTATACACTTAGCTCGAATTTAATTTATTATTATTTGAACATTTTCCTTTTTATAAACAGCAGAAACATGCATTTTAAATGTTTTCCACCTTTCTTCTTAGGATGAACAATTCATGTGGGATCGGATGGGGGCTTCTGGCCAATTCTTCTTCTATGTGCTAAATAATAGAGATTGTTCCCTGGCAACAGAAGATAATCTCAGCAGCCTTGCCACCGTTTGGACCCCCATATCAGGTTGCAATAGACGGGAAGGCAACCCACTCTTTTTGTTCAAAAGCGTGTAATATTTCTTGATGTATAAGCATAGAGTCTGAATTTCAGTTACACATTTGCTTTTCCATTTGGATTTCTCTCAGGTTTGAGGAAGAATAACTCTGAGCCTCATACAGAGCATCAACTCGTTACATTTCTATAGCATAGCAGCATAAGCTATCATTCCCAGGAGACAGATACGATCTATATATATAATTTAAGATTCACTAGATCACTTAATTATGTTAATTAGCACAATGTTAATTGGTTGCAATTTACAGGCGAGATTCCTAAAAGTTCTTATATTAAGATGGTGGCTAATTTGCCCCAACCAATCTGATCTTATTTAAGGGCATCATGTAAAAAAAAACCAACCCAATTGCCCCTTTGCAGCAGTTTTAAATCAGTGACTCGTGTGCTGCCTTACTGCCTATCTATGTCAGTAACTCTCTTTAACCATGATGTCAAGATGTGTGCAGCCTCCCCCTTCCCCCCCCCTCCTGTTACCTCCTCTTGTCTCAACTCGGCTCTAACCGACCAAGCTATACATGTTGCAGTAGGAGTTCAAAAGTTCAACAACTCCTGAAAACACACCCACGCACAGTTGGCCAATAAAGTCAGCTGTCCTGGAGACACCGGAAAAAGGAGAGATCAGTACAGTTTTACAATCTCTATCTTTGTGACCCTCATAATCAGTGAAAGCTATTAAGAAGGGGGTGGCAAGTGCGCCTTATATCTACCATGAAAGCTACCCTCTCTCCCCCTGCTAATGTGTTATCTCTATGATTATTATTACAGAGCAGGGAAGGGGGTCTGAACGTCACATGGATTTGATTGACAGTCCAAGTAGGAGTAGAGGAATGCAATCACGGTATTCTTCTAACTGGTGTAATCTCAGGGACAGAGAGGAATCTGAACAAAGTGATGAACACTCTGTGGGTTTGTGGGGGAAATTATTAAAACACATGGAAAGAAGAAAAAAAAGGTCATTTTCCACTATAATGCCCCGTTAACATTAAAGCTACATCTAATTGGTTTGGGGCAAATTAACACCATTTTAAACGATAAGAACTTTTATTGAATTAACCTGTTAGTGCTTTAAATGTATCTAAAAGTAATTGTTGTTGCATGGTGCAGCACCACTTGCTGGGCCCCCTTTCAACCTTAATGAAAACATAAAAGAGGACGACTAAAACTACAGTTAGGGCCCCCATAATTGTTTGGGGCCTACGTGGTAAACACTGTCCCTGACCTCAACTAATCAAAAATGATGTGTGTGGCACATAACTTAAAGTTCACTCAATTTTATGGTCATAAGAAAGTGGAATATTTAGATTTGTGTATTTATGGTACGTGTGAAGGTTTAGTTATAGACAATTATCGCAAACCCGAAGCTAGAAATACCATTCTACATGCCCAATCTTCTCACCCTCCACATTGCATTAGTAAGCAAGGACCGAACTCACTTGGTGTAGTATAAGTTATTGTGACTAGTCCGGCACACTATTCGCGTTACCACCCCCTCCTCGAGGTGCATGCACACAAGTAACGTTTAACTACACCGTGTAGTTGCGGTCCTTGCTTAACATTATTGCTAGATCCTATCTTACCTGCGTGGTGGTTAAGCACTTTGAGGACCCAGCAACCACCCTAAGCTACGAATCAGAGTGCGTAGGAGACTTAATACTTACTCTGTCAAGTGACTGCCTGGCTTGGATGGCCGAGCGCGTGTGAATCTACTGGTATGGCTCAGCATTGTACACCCAGCCCAACCTCTGATTCACGATTAATTGGCCCACCCCTATGAAATAATCTAGCTCCTTTTTTCATTAACCACCCCTCGCATCCGTTAGACAAAACAAATCGCATTTAGTCACAAGGACACGGAACAGCCTGAAGTCCGACGAAGGCATCTAAAGCCGTGATGGGTGTACAGGTCAGGTGGTGAGGACAGAAAGGTTTAACTTTCCCCTCTGCTCGCATCTCCTGCAGATCAGCCTGTAACATGAACTTAGAGGGAGGAGGAATTCTTACTGCACCAGTGGTGTGTGTCGCTCACAGGAGTGCATCTCACATTGTAGGACACCCTTCCCTAATAGAGTGATAACACCCCCCAGAACCAGCACTAAACGTCCCATGCTGCTGCAACAAACGGGGGAATGTCTTTTGGCGGGACAGGTAGGGAAGGGTTTGGGGGATGGTTACCTTTAAAATACAACCAAAAAAATGCTTTTCCTCAGTGGAAATACCTTTAAATCTCTTCCAAATACATATGTGTTGTTTGTACAGCGCTGCGTCCCCCAATAAGAAACCTACATGACATACAAAACACCTGGTCCTTTGCAGTCAATTCGTATTATTATTTTTGTAATGGCAGCGGTGGGATGGTTCCTCCTCCCACCATCGATCCAGCCCCTGTACTCCCGAGGGCGCTTCTGGTCAGATTATCGTCCCAAGACAACCCAGCCACACAGTCTCTGGACCAACTGATCTTGGGCGCACGATCCGTTTTTACCTCTCCCGTAGGATGTTCGGGATCTAGAACGATCTTAATATTCATACTGAACCCTGCAGTTTATTGCACATACCCGAGTGGTGAACACACCACCTCCCCCAAATTAATTACTTTAAGTGTGGCTAACCAAACGGCAAATGCGCTGTTTTCCTGGGATGTGCAGTTTGATATTTTAAGCATATTGGTGTATATGCAACTTGTCTTTCCATTGGGGGCATTCTTTTGTTTCAGGCTCACTTTGCCCCCCCCTGTGTGTTATTCATACATTGCATCTATGTTACAGGGATCGGTGCTGGAAATTGCTTTTAATATGGGCCTGAAATAGGTATGATTTCCCAAAGAGGATTCTGTTTTCTTCTGATTTATATTTGCTCCTTCCCTGTAGGCAGGGCAGTCACAGGCAGCATAAGACCCAGCGCCGTCCTCCGTTTGGGATGAACACTTCAGACACAAATTCGCTCCCGTCACAGCCTTTGTCACATCGCACGAGCTCAACCTCCCTTCCGTCTGGAGCTTCCTTATCCACCATGAATAGCCGACGGCAACAACTTTGGTAAGAGAATAAAAACTTTCAATCTTGTATATTTATATAACAAGACGGGGAATAATCAAATATGTAATAACGTACATAATAATATATAGATTTTACCTAACTGCATGTCACCTAATGCGGCAACATTTGTGGTTTAACCATTTTTTTTTTTCTTACTACAGCCCTGTAAAAACCGAGGTTGTTTTCAGCCACGTAGCCAGTTCCAGTCCCTCGGACAGCAGATGCAGTAGGTGTTGGCACTCTAGTGGCAAATTACAGCACACATCAAAACACAGCTGAACCTCATGTGTCCACAGCAAATCAAGTCAAGCAGAGTCTCCCGTACATTTGTGCATAGCTTGGCTTTGTGTTATTAAGGAAGTACCACTGGGTCTATAATGGCGGTAACTCTGGTCAGCTACTAGTAACCTTATAACACTCTGTGTGTAAACCTAACAGACTAGGGGATACCTTCTCTATGGACATCTGTGTGTAAACCTACAACTGGGGAATGCCATTCTCTATGTATCTGTGTGTAAACCTAGACAAATAGGTAACCGCCTTCCTCAAAAAATACTGTAATCTGTATGTAAACCTAAACAAAAGACAAGATAGGGTAACGCCATTCTCATATGTGTATCTGTATGTCACCTAGACGATTTGAGGGTCAACCATATTCTATGGTAATAACTGTGGTGTAAACCTAGACAGCGTAGGGGAATACCATCTCTCATGGTAATCGTGTGTAAACCTCAGAACGACTAGGGAATGCCTTGTCTATGGTAATCTGTTGTAAACCGGCTAGACAATAGGGTAACGCCATTCTCTATGGTAATCTGTATGTAAACCTAGACAGAATAGGGTACACAACCATTCTCTAAGTGGTAATCTGTGTGTAACCTAGACAGCAGTAGGTACACCATTCTCTATGGTAATCGTGTGTAAACCTAGGCATAATGGTAACACCATTACTCTATGGTAATAATGTGTGTAAACCTAGTCCATCAATAGGGTACACCCATTTTTTCTATGGTAATCTGTGTGTAAACTGAACAGAATAGGGTAACACCCATTCTCTATGGTATCCTGTTGTAAACTAGACAAGGAGGGGTAGGTAACAACCATTCTTTGGTAATCTGGGGGTGTAAACCGATGCAGAATAGGGTAATACCATTCTCTACTGTAGACTTGTGTGTAAACCTAGACATAATAGGGTTAACCACCATTCTCTCTATGGTAATCTGTGTGTATACCTAGACAGAGTAGGGAACACAACCAATTCTCTATGGTAATCTGTGTGTCAAACCTAGGCAGATCGGGTAATACCTATTCTCTATGGTAATCTTGGTGATGTAAACCTAGACAGAATAGGGTAGCAAACACCATTCTCTATGGTAATCTGTGTGTAAACCTAGCAGAATGGGAACCCATTCTCTATGGTAATCTGTGTGTAAACTAGGCAGAATAGGTACACAACCCTTCTCTATGTAATCTGTATTAACCTAGGCAGAATGGTAACACCATTTCTCTATGGTAATATGTGTTGTAACCTAGCAGAATAGGTGTAACACCATTCTCTATGGTAATCTGTGTGGAAACCTAGGCAAATAGGGTAACACCATTCTCTATGGTAATCTGTTTGTACACCTAGGCAAATAAGGGTTAACACCATTCTCTCTGGTAAAATTCTGATGTTTAAAACCTAGGCAGAATAGGGTAACACCCATTCTCTATGGTAATTGTTAGTAACCTAGACAGAATAGGGTAACACCATTCTCTATGGTAATATGTATGAAACCTAGGCAGAATAGGGTACACCATTCTCTATGGACTGTATTACCTGACCGAATAGGGTAACACCATTCTCTATGGTATGTGTGTAAACCTAGGCAGAATAGGGTACACCATTCTCTATGGTAATATGTGTGTAAACCTAGACATAATAGGGTAAAACCATTCTCTATGGTAATTGTATGTAAACCTAGACAGAATAGGTAACACCATTCTCTAGGTAATCTGTATGTAAACCTAGCGAATAGAGTAACATTCTGTTGGTAAACTGTATGTAAACCTAGGCAGAATAGGGTAACACCATTCTGGTAATCTGTGTGTAAACCTAGGCAGAATAGGGTAACACCATTCTCTATGTAATCTGTGTGTAACCTAAGCAGAATAGGGTAACACCATTCTCTATGGTAATCTGTGTGTAACCTAGGCAGAATAGGTACACCATTCTCTGGTAATCTTGTGTAAACCTAGGCAGAATAGGGTAACACCATTCTCTATGGTCTCGTGTGTAAACCTAGGCAAATAGGGTAACACCATTCTCTATGGTAATCTGTATGTAAACCTAGACGAATGGTAACACTTCTCTATGGTCTCTGTGTGTACCCCTAGGAAAATAGGTAACACATTCTCTATGGTAATCTGTGTGTACACCTAGGCGAATAGGGTAAACACCATTCTCTATGATAATCTGTTTAAAATAAACCTAGACAGAAATAGGGTAACACATTCTCTCTGGGTAATCTCTGTATAAACCTAGACAGAATAGGGAAACCCCATTCTCTATGGTGGTGCTCTGTTCTTGGCTCTCTCTGCTGCCAGAAGCGAGAAGGGGCGGGACCGCCAGGCAGCTGCGTCTGTATTGGTTATCCGGCAGCCCAATCACAGACGCAGCTGTTGGCTGTTCAGTGCACCAGGGCTACGAATGTCTGTAGTATCTTCTGTGGCTTTTTCTCTTGCAAATGTAAATCCGCGGTTTGGGGTGGGTTAAGGTGAGCTCACACAATTTATAATGCTAGTGGATGCGCAGACAGAAGGGATCAGGAGGAGAGGATCCCCTGTGTGTGTCAGAAACCTCTCAGAGGATAGAGAGGAATCAGGGACCATGACTCACTGACACTTCCTACTCTTCATCTTTACTTGCACAGCACTGCAGGAAAACCATTGGAGCAGAGCTGTAAAATAGATTTTTATGCCTACACAGTGGGCCAGCATGTGGTTAAATTTAAGTTGTGGTGGTGGAACTGTCCTTAACATTGTTATATGAGGATATTACATCAACTCAGGGAACTCCCCGTGACATAATATCTTATGTTACACTGTAAAGTGTGGTTTATCACCATATAACCGTTAAATCGTACAGTCTGTGAGCAAATATGTCTGGTTGTGCAAGTCAGTACTGATCTACAATTTCTCGTTTACCTTTGCAGGATATGCTTTCTATGCTGGGAGATCAGCCTCGCTAAACAAAATCTGAGGAGTTCTCCGAGCTCAACATGTTCCAGCGTTTTGCTGAATAAGACGTTTCCACAATGCTCCATTTGGATTTTCTAAACCAACGCTTCATCATTTGGAACTTGATTGCTCAGATTATTTCTCTGGGTCCCTACAGGGGTGATGGAGGCAGGAAACACAGAAAGGACTGTGACCCAGGGAATTGGAAAGGCAATGACAGGGATACCACAGAACTGCCTTTTATAGAACTGCAGAGAGGCTGAAAGACGCCGCTCGCCTATAACACCAGCTTTAAACACAGTGATTTTTCTACCTTATCTTGTTTTTTTTTTTATATCAAATACAGCGTGACGGTGGCAGAACATACAGCTGAAGGAATCACACTCCGAACCATAAGCAACAGACATTTTAATCTCTATCTGACAGTGTGAGCTACAAGGGATCATATTCAGGATTGCGAATGATAATCAAGCTGGTGCCTTTAAAAAAAAAAAAAAATGAATGGAGAGACCACCTGATTTACCCTTTAACAGCACACAAGGGGTTTTTTTTTTTTTTTTTTTAAAAAAAAAAATGGACGAATACAGTTCAGGATCCTGCTACGTCTTGAAATGATTTATTTTACATTTAGCATTTGAGAAAAAGGTATTGCAAAATGATATAAATATATTCGTGAATGTACAATGTTACAGATGAGGTGTATAAGCGGACACCTAGTGTCTGATGAAAACTGCAGTGTACAGAGGCATCTGTACCAGTAGCAGTTGAATGTGCCAAAATTGTCATGTTTATAACCTGTGTATTAAAAGATGCACATTGCAAAAGCATTGTTTTGGGGTTTAATCAATGACATTTACAAATAGCTAGCTGCTCACTGAACCCCTAAACTCTGCCATGGTTTAAATAAACACGGGTTTATATTTTTTTTAATCCACCCCCCAATAGGTGACTCATTTTTCTCAGTTATCATAGTCGCCAGTGCTAATATTTAAATGGTGATTGATGGAATTTTTATATTGCAACCCTACCCCCCCCCCTTTCGCTTTCAGTGCATCATGTGACCCTGCAGTTTTACCCCATAGTGTGTAAGTGGTAGAGTTAACTTTGGCTTTGAAAGACAATAAACCTCAAAGACGAGATATTGTGGGGCACCTAAACTGCTATATTTAGAATTTCTATAAACCTATTTATTCATATACCTGATAACTAGGAATGGTCTTGCTAAATCATTTAGTTTTTTTAGTTTTCTCTTGCACTCATTGGATGAATAATACAACACTTTTCTCTGGCTGCTTTGATTCCCACTTCAAAGCCTCCCTTTGACACTTTATGGTAATATTGAGCGATGTATTCCTTCATGCTGACGTGATATTCAAAAAAATGACACTATTTTCGTTAGTTGCCCTCCTTTTATCTTCCTCCACCACAGTCCCTATATAGACAACCTAGCTGGGCATAAATTAATGTAACTACAGCTACTGAATTGGTCTTCTACAACACGCCTCCTGCAGGTGAGATGTAGGAGACGGAATTCAAAACATTTGCTGGGCTACGTTTGCAGAAGGCCCATTTTTATTTAAGAGCAATGCAGAACACAGCCATACCTTCCCCTTTCTGTTAAAAATAAACACCCTGACAGCTAGAGGTGACACTGCTTCTCCTTTAGATGTTGACAAAATTGGGGGACTGGAACCAATGGATGCTGGGAGTTGTAACATTCTAAAGCAGCTGGAAAAGCATTAGATATGCACCCCTGGTTTATATGTAACCTATAATATATATGGAGTCCTTAACTGGATTCATATCTTTTGTATTTTTACTACATAGGCCACATTTCTTAGGCTCACTGGCCTTTAAATTAGCTGGTCTGAACTTCCCTTCTATTTACTTTATAAGCTGTTTTGTGCAAAGTGTTTTATGTGTATACAATATGAAATAATATAATTTTTATGAGAATTTTCAGACAGTCTTCGAGTTTTACCTTTTAATACGTTACTTATAATAAATTTACAATTCCTGTTCTTTTTTTCTTCTTCCGTTTTATTTCTTCTGCTTTTTGGACCGTATCTCCTCCCACAGTTTTTGAGCTAGAGACTGAAATTCGGTACAGACGTGCGGGGCATATAGGAGAAGTGTGCTATCTTCTAGCTAAGGAATCCGCGGAAGCGTTATCGGCGTTTCCAGACTTTTTTTTCCCCATAACTATAATGGTAACAATCCTCAATTTGGATATTTCAAAACCGTTTTTTTCATGGTCATAAATACAATGGTGATACCCCACACCCCCACACAGACCCAGTGCACCCACCTACTGAACCTACCTTTCCATTCCCATGGAGCCATATTTTAAAGGGTAACTAAAGTAAAAAAAAACTTAGATTTATCCTCAATAAAAGATAGTTTTATTGGTTGTAAATACAACAAAAGACAAACCCCTCAACCAGAGCCCAGGTACCACAACTACTGATCTACTTATCTTACTGTGGCAGCCAGTAATATTTGATCAAAAAGCAAATTTTGATCAATAATCAAAAAAGTTCCCCGTCCTTTGTGTTCATCCATGTGTTGGGAGATAGGTCATTCCTGGAGGTGATTGCAGCACTGGACTCGCAGGTGGTGGTAGATGCTCCTAACACGTGCGGTACGTACTCATTATACATTTGTAAGATTGGACACCATAATAATGAAGTATACTCCCCTTTCTCCTGCAGCAGGACCTGATGGGAAGAATTAAGCAGATACATGAGATTTTGGTGTGAAAGAAGTAACTTTAGCTAATTGTTCAAATATTTTACATTGGGAAGAGGATGATGAAATCCATGTAATGATTTATTCACACCAGAATATTGAAGGGTTCAGAGTAGGGCAACTAAAATAATGAGGGAATGTGCTGCTTGAATATAGACAGATTGGATAGATACAATTATGCACAATAAGAAAAAGGCGCTGTGAATAAATAAATGAATGGGCCATACAATTAACTATCTGGGGCATTGTTAACCAATAGAGCATGTCGGGACACTTGGCACATCACTTAAAGGGTAACTTGTGTCTTGATCCTACCAAACTAACTAATAAGGATGGTATAAAAGCCTTCCATTGTACCTTTAAAATAAAACCTAAATTACATCTCTAGATAAAACTTAGTGAGAAATTATGGAAAGGTTCAGCATATTACTTCCTGCTTGAACACTTCTGTTTTCAGCCATGTGACCACTTGTAGCCATGTGCCCAGCCTCAGCCTGCATTAATATGCTCTCCTTCTAACTGTCAATTTTTTCCCCCAGGTATTCCTGATTTCCCCAGCATTAAGTCTTACTAAGCTGGCTTCTCCCCCGGGGCAGACGGTGGGCAAGGTCAGGTGATGTCACTCAACCTACTAGAAGCAGGAAGTTTGAACATTCACCCCAATGTAATGTCTCTCAGCTCCAGCCAGAGATGTATTGTCAGCTCATTTTAAAGAAATGCTGCAGGTTTCATTTAACCCTAACTTGTTTTGAGACCACAGTTGCCCTTTATGACTTGAAAAAGAGAGTTTAAGTCTTCAAGTTGGAAAGGGTTTTTCACTGTAAGAATGGCTAGGCAGGAAATGTGGGAATAGCTGAGTAGTTGGACTGGATGGATGTATGACTTTATTCAACCTAAATACTATATACTATACTATTACTATTGCTTACTAGTTCAATAGGGGTTTGGTGTCCAGATAGTCCACTCAACTAGGCGCAATGGGCTCTACATGGCAGTTCCCTGTATTTACCATAAAAACAACAACAATGATGTTGAAATGACTCTTAGAATCCTCATTCCATGTACTGTCTGTCTGTCTATCCATCTCACTGCCTCTAATTCTCCATCTCAAAGTCCTAGAGATAATATTGTATATTGTGAATAAATCGAACCTACACTGACCTGATGGGACCTGATAGCACGTAGTCAGGTGTCGTGGAATGGTTACCGATGGTAATAAAGGAAAACATCACATGATCTCATCATCATCTAGTTCTGACTCGGGGAGAATGACCTGGAACCACGTGAAATGGAAACAAATGCTGAAACCCAAATGTGTCAACTCGTGGGTGGGATGAAGACCAGATGTTTCCATGTAATGTATTCCCCCTGCATTGCAATCACACTCTCGATGTCTTACAGTTCTATGTGAAGGGGAAAGAACCTCTAGGGCTGACAACGACAAGACGCTGTCACACAGTGTTAATAAGCATCTAATGGCGGACAATGACGCTCTTCCCTCCAGTATTTACGTGAAACGTTACATGTCCCGTTAGTATTTCTCATGATGGTCGCTGTTCATCTGTTCCAGACTTCCAAGTATAAACTTCACATTGGATCCAGATCTCTGACTAATTTGTCTATTGTTGGCCCTGTGCTATGTTGCAGCGGCCTCCCATACAAAGGGAAAACATCATTGCCCTGGTGTTGGTTCCCTATCCAATCCTTATTGTAATTGGGTTTGGGTAAAACAAGTACTAAGATTTTCACCTATTATTTGCCGATTATTTTATCAAATCAACACTGGGAACTGCAACTGTCCCAGCTGGAACCATTGGCTACAGTGTCAACTCAACACCAATTTACAACTAATGGGGCCTGTAACTCGAACCAATCCCGAACATACTTTTTTTTTACTTCACAAAATTATCATCGGCCCATCAGGAACATTTTTTATCGTACGACCAGGGGCTGGTTTGTGTATGGGCCCCAAAAAGCAGGTTACACACATAAAAGGCCAATCCCATTGGTTCCGATAGGATAGAGCTTTTATGGTAATGTGTGTAGCGTTTTCAATGCAGACGAACATTCAGTTGTCAGAAAACGGTTACGGATTGAAAATTCCCCTAGGCCATCACATTACATGGTGCACACAGATTGCGTATTACATCTTCTAGTTTGGCATTGTCTGACCTGCTTATTAAGGATTTTATTCCGATGAGCTGTACTTCCATTTCATGCCTGACGAATGGACGATCCTCATTGTTCATATTCCGTGTTTAGAGGTTTTGAATAATTTCAATGGGTTTGAACCACTCATAGTCAGGCCAGGACTCATTAAATGAAGTATTAAAGCTACAACATACAAGCAGTCAAATGTGGGAATCTTCCCTGAACACCATGTGAAATGGGTTTTCTAAATTCCCCATAACTAATGATGTAGATGCAAAACAAGCCGCAAATCTTGATTTTTAGAAAAATAGACCGCTCTGTAGATTTTATACCACTAATATTAGAGTATAGATTAAGAAACTGTCATTTAACGGTATTAGAGTAACCGGTATGTCCCAACCCTGTCTTTGAATCTCAGGGGAGATCATTTTCTATTTATTATGGAATTGATTATAAGAGGCCCCAATCTCCAATTCCCCACTATCACGCTACCCCCAAGAAATTGGTTTGTTCATGCCCAATGTACCAGTGATTTTAGCTTCCATTTTGAATTTCAGGATAAAGGACATTTGGAAGTTATTGATTTAGTAGATCAGGCAGCTGATATCCAGGCTAATGCAATCTAATGCAGGCTGTACACTAGTGGTACTCTAGCTGCAGTCTATCCAAAGTTACAGCAGTGTAAAAGGTTTTATTTCCCTGCTACCATGTGAGGTGTGACATCACCAGCAACACTGTTCTGGCCCCCTAAATCTCAGGTTTAAGCATGCCCATTTGTATCATCAGCTCATCATAAGCCCCATACTCATATTTCTTAATCATTTCTAAAGCTAGCCACAAGCGCCTTCCCCCCCCTATCTGGTGGAGAGAAAGTGATTGAGAATGGTTGAAGGTATATAACTAGCTTCAGAAATATCACATTATTTGGTGGGGTGGGGGCTTTTTTAACTCATCTCATATGTGCCCTGTCACAGGCTCGGACAGACAAGGAAGTTAAACTTTACAAGCCATAAGATCCAGAGAAGCTAGAGGACATCATCCTAGGCTTGTTTGAATTGGGACCGCAGTTACCCTTTAATATCTCTTTAACAATTAACAACACTATGCATTCAATACACTTCAAAATAATGTCTGTATTTTAAATACTCACTGGACTGTTACTGTTTGAAAGGGCATGTCCAAACCATAAAACAAAAATTGGTCACTTGTCAGATGCTGGCCCCCAACCACAACCGATATAATGAGCACTTTATTACTGTATTATTAACCAGACATTTAAAGGGTATGTCCACCCTAAAATAAATTTTTGATATATGATTCCTCCTGTCCCCCCAGCCCCAACCGCACTATTTATGCCCCAAACTTTACTTAACCGTTTATACTCGAGTATAAGCCGAGGTTTTTAGGTTTAAAATCAACCTAAAAACCTTGCCTCGCTTATACTCAGTCAATAGACACTTACACTTCAATCCAGAAGCAGCCGCGAGTCAGGCCGGCAGTTCCCAGTAGTTCTTCACGGTTGCGCAATGACGTCATCGCCAGCCCGAAGCAGTAGGGAACTGCCGGCTCTGCACAGAGCGAGCGGCAGCGAGATGAAGACTGAAGACCAGGTAGGTAAGTGAGCTGGGGGGGACTGGGGGAAGGCTGGGGGACTGGGGGAGGGCTAGGGGGACAGTATGCCATGCAGTAACCCCCAATACCTTTCTACTATAGGTGGTTGGAAACTACAAACTCCCAGCAACCAAGCATGCTGGGAGTTGTAGTTTACAAACATCACAGAGGAAAGGTATTAGGGTGGGGGACAGTATGCCATCCAGTAACCCCCAATACCTTTCTACTATAGGTGGTTGGAAACTACAACTCCCAGCAACCACAAACATGCTGAGTTGTAGTTTCCAAACATCTACAGTGGAAAGGTATTAGGGTTACTTTATACCCTCGGCTTATACTCGAGTCAATCATGTTTTTCTAATTTTGGAGGCAAAATGGGTACCTCGGCTTATACTCGGGTCGGCTTATACCGAGTATATCGGTACGTCCCCTCCCCTCTTTCCTCCGCCACGCTGCCGCCCTCTGCTTGCAAGAAAATGCACATACTATACACACAACTATAAATAAATACACATACATATACACACACATACTATAAATAAATACACACACACATACTATAAATAAATACATATACACACATACTATAAATATATACACATACATATACACACATACTATAAATAAATACACATACGTATAACACATAATCGATACCCATACGTATACACACATACTATAAATACACATACATATACACACATACTATATACACATACATATACACACATACTGTAAATACACATACATATACACACATACTGTAAATACACATACATATACACACATACTATAATAAATACAATACATATACACACATACTGTAAATAAATACACATACATATACACAACATACTATAAAATATACAACATACATACATACACACTACTATAAAAATACACATACCATACACACATACTATAAATAAATACACATACACACATACATAAATAAATATACATACAATATACAACACATATAAATACAACTACACACATCACTATAAATACACATACATATACACACATACTATAAATACACATACATATACACACATACTGTAAATAAATACACATACATACACACATCTATAAATACATACACATACATATACACACATACTATAAATAAATACACATACACACATACTATAATAAATATACATACAATACACACATACTATAAATACACTACACACTACTATAAATACACATACATATCACACATACTATAAATACCATACATATACACACATACTGTAAATAAATACACATACATATACACACATACTATAAATCACATACACACATACATAATACACAACTACTAAAATACACCTACATATACAACAACATACTATAAATAAATATATACACACATACTATATAATAAAATACCTACATATACACATACTATAAATAAATACACATACATATACACACATACTATAAATACACATACATATACACACATACTAATACATCATATACCACACTACTATAAATATACACATACATATACACACATACTATAAATAAATACACATACATATACACACATACTATAAATAAATACACATACATATACACACATACTATAAATAAATACACATACATATACACTCATACTGTAAATAAAACATATACATATACACACATACTATAAATATACATACATACATACATACTATAAAAATACACATACATATACACACATACTATAATAAATAACACTACACATACTATAAAATACAATACATAATACACACAAACTATAAATATATACACATACATATACACACATACTATAACTAATACACATACGTATACACACATAATAAATACCTACATACACCATAATATACACATATACACCCTACTATAAATACACAACATATACACACATCTATAAATAAATCACATACATACCACACATACTGTAATAAATACCACATACATATACACACATACTGTAAATAAATACACATACATAACACACTACTATTAATAATACACACATACTATAAATACACATACATATACACACATACTATAAATAAATACACATACATATACACACATACTATAAATAATACACATACATACACACATACTATAAATAAATACACATACATACACACATACCTATAAATAACTACACATACATACACACATACCATAAAATAAATACACATACATACACACATCTAAAATAAATACACATACTACACACATACTATAAATAAATACACATACATACACACATACTATAATAAATACACATACATACACACATACTATAAATAAATACACATACATACACACATACTATAAATAAATACACATACATCATACACACATACTATAATAAATACACATACAATACACACATACTATAAATACACATACATATACACACATACTATAAATTACCATACCTATACACATCAACACACACATATACACACATACTAAATACAAACAACAATATACTAAATACACATACTATAAATACACACACATACACACATACTATAAATACACACACAATACACACATACTATAATAAATACACACACACTATAAATACACACATATACACACATACTATAAATAAATACACACACTATACAACATACTATAAATAAATACACACACATATACACACATACTATAAATAAATACACACCTATACACACACTCTAAATAAATACACACACATACACACATACTATAAATAAATCCAACACACATATACCACAAACCACCTACTATAATATAATACACAACTATACACACATACATAATAAATACACACACATATACACACATACTATAAATAAATACACACACATATACACACATACTATAAATAAATACAACAATATCACACACATACTAAAATAAATACACAACATAACACATACTATAATACACATACATACACCATACATAATAAATACACATACATATACACACACTATAAATAAACCTTAATTCCCCCCCACTGGATCTACTGTTTAAAAAGATAAGAAATCATTCAACCAGACATCTAATCCAATCTCTAGTGATGAATTGAAGAGGAAGTCTGGTCTGTGTCATCACAAGCATAAGGTTCTGGGACATCAAACTTTCCAAGGTCTCTTCCTCTTACAGGACTGTATAAGATAATGGACGGAGGAGACAAACTGCGAACCAGGAGAAATCATTCTCAGACAATATTCACTATATTACTTCAAGGTAAGAGCTTTCATAACTAACTGAACCACACAACCCATGATCATAGAAATATAATAACGAGTTTAAAGGGTATGTCCACCCCATAAACTTTTTTTTAATATGCTGCTCCCTATTACCCCAGCCCCAACCGCATATTTTTTTCAGAAAGACCCCCAAACTCTTACTTACCTCCCCTCGTTCCTCCCCCGCCGCACTGCCCCCTCTGCTTGCGAGAATGCAAGCAAGGGGCGGGACCGGCAGTCCGCGTCTGTGATTGGCTGAGCGGCAGCCAATCACGGACACGGCTGCCGGTCATTCAGTGCAGCGGAGGAATGCGGAGAGGTAAGTAAGAGTTTGGGGAGCTTTTTGAAAAAAAAAATATCGGTTGGGGCTGGGGGACATGGGGAGGCAGCATATTAAGAGGGATTGACGCAGGGGGAGGGATAGTAGAACGGGAGGGAGAGAAGGGCTGCAAGCGCATGGCAAATATCTACCGGAGGCAAGATAGCAGGCAAGAGCCCGCTATCCTCTCTGGTGTTTAGTTTTGGGACTTTGGGGGGGGGGGGGGGGGTTTACAGGAGAACCCTATGGAGCTGGGATGTGAGGTAAGGATTAAACTACACTACATGGTGGGGCCAGTAGTTGGGGGGATTATAGTTTTGGGGGTGGACATGCCCTTAAACTCATGGCCTTTGGCTTCCAACACCAGAGGAACTTGTCTATAATGGTAGATATATTACCTCTTCTGGGTTTTATCCTGTCCCGTCTCTTATTTTCCCTACAATATAAACAATTAAATATAATATTATGTAAATATATGATTAAATATACAGTTCCATAAAATGAATGGATCTTAGCTGCCATAACTATAAAATACATTGGACTCTCGGACATTCCATAAACAATATATTTCCTTATGCTTGTGAAGGTTCTCATTCATCCAGGTCTGGTATATCTGTAATATTCATCCATCCGGGTCATGGTATATCTGTAATATTCATTCATCCAGGTCATGGTATATCTGTATATTCATTCATCCGGTCATGGTATATCGGTAATATTCATTCATCCAGGTCATGGTATATCTGTAATATCATCCATCCGGGTCATGGTTATCTGTAATATTCACTTCACCAGGGTCATGGTATATCTGTATATTCATTCATCCGGGTCATGGTATATCTGTAATATCATCCATCCGGTCATGGTATATCTTTATTCATCTCCGGGTCATGTATATTCTGTAATATTCATCCATCCGGGTCATGGTATATCTGTAATATTCATCCATCCGGGTCATGTGATATCTGTAATATTCATCCATCCGGGTCATGGTATATCTGTAATATATCATCCATCCGGGTCATGGTAATATCTTGTATATTCATCCATCCGGTCTGTATATCTGTATATTCTCATCCGTGTCATGGTATATCTGTAATATTCATTCATCCAGGTCATGGTATATCGTTAATATTCATTCATCCAGGTCATGGTATATATGTAATATTCATTCATCACCAGGTCATGGTATATATCGGTTATATTCATTCATCCAGGTCATGGTATATCTGTAATATTCATTCATCCAGGTCATGGTACTCTGTAAATTCATTCATCGTCATGTATATCTGTATATTCATTCTCCAGGTCATGGTATATCTGTAATATTCATTCATCCAGGTCATATGGTATATGTAATATTCATTCATCCAGTCATGGTATATCTGTAATATTCATTTACCAGGTCATGGTATATCTGTAAATACCATGACCTGGATAAATGAATATTACAGAATACCATGACCTGGATAAATGAATATTACAGATATACCCTGACCTGGATAAATGAATACTGTAATATTCATTCATCCAGGTCATGGTATATCTGTAATATTCATTCATCCAGGTCATGGTATTCTGTTTGTTCAATTAGATCAACTGGACTTGAAGTTTAATTCTTGAAGACTTTTCGCTAGTCATCCGACTGGATCTCTCAATTCAGCGAATTGAGAAAGCCAGTCGGATGACTACGAAACGCCTTCAAGAACTAAACTTCAAGTCCAGTTGATCTAATTGAATACAACAGATATTCTTTCCTAATATTTTACCAGTGAGTCATGTTTTCCTGTATTTCCGACGTCCTGTGCCAAAACGGATATGGATAATATGACGTGACATTTTATTTTGTCAGTAATAAAAAGGTTAAAAAACTGCTTCTATATATGTTTGGGCAGGAAATAAAGGGACAATTGGGACTTATATAATAAGAGGTGTATAGTACAGACTGCCAATAGGGAAATCCAACATCATACTAAATTGAATAAAAACTTGCAATTATAAAATATTAAAGACAAGGAAAGTTCTGTATGCACATCAAGTTGCAGTCTTGTGAATTTCTTTCTTATTGAAGATTACGGGTTGTTTCTCTGTTTAACCAAGATTTTTTATCAGTTTATTACATGTATTTGTAACCAGACATTTAATTTTAAGTTATCTTCCATTCTGGCAAAGGTATCTGCCTTCTCCCTCTGCTCAATGAGCTTTTTATTAGCTTGAGCATGTGCAGAAAGGCCAGCAGGAAAACAGCGGTCAATCATTGTCAGCTGTCAATCACTGTAATGTCAACAGTCACAGCTTTGATTGACTGTAAGGAGGGAGGAGCCAGCTTACAGAATGGTGGCAATAATTATCTTTAAATATCTCATTACAAATGCATGTAATAAGCTGGTATAGATACTAGTTGGGGTTGTGGGTAGATAAATGACAAGTCGCCAGTTTTTGGTTTTACAAGTGGACATGTCTTTTAAAGTTCTAAATGGAATTATATTATTGTCTCTTTCTGTCCTCTCAGTATGATGGGGTGGCTTAGCCTTTTAGCATTTGTCCTGCCCTTGGTGGAGATTGGTCTGTGTCAAGACAGCGCCTGGACTCTGAGTGGAATTATGGAAAAAAACTCATCACAAGCAATATCGGGCAGGTAAGAACAACTAACTCTACTGCCATTCACAAATTGTCTTCAGCAGAGATCACTACCAAGATTTATCAACCAATAAGAGAGAGCAGGTCATGTGTTCTAAGCCCTCTGTTATAGTAATATAAAATGTGGATTAAATCATTATATCATCTCACTGAAAAGATTATACCAGAAACCCATACAAGTAATATTTCCCTGGAACATGTTATTGTAAACTCTTCATCCTGTTGTAAAGTCTCGTACTTCTTGGTTCCTGTAATGCTTCCTACATAGTAAACAGTTTCAATTCCCCCGCTTGCTAATTGGGAACTATTTTTAGTAATTAGGGAACTATTTTAGTAATTAGGGAACTATTTAGTAAATTAGGGACTATTTAGAAATTTTGGGAATTTTTTAGTAATTAGGGTTTTTTTTGGACTATTTTAGCTTTTTACTTTGCTTTTCACTTGGGTTTCAGGTGAACATGAAGCCTGACGCTGGGGGTGTAGATTCATTGACTTTTTTTTGTATATTATTTTAAAGGACTATCCCCTCCACTTGTCTTCCCTGCCCCCCCTGTTTTTTTATCACGCTCCCTCCCCCCTGCTGTCAATCAGGATTTGATAATGGACATCACAACCAATGATTGACTGCTGTTTCCCTCTGCTGCCCCCTCTGCACATGCTCAAGCTGATAAAAAGCTCATTGAGCAGAAAGAGAAAAACAGATACCTTTGGATCTAAGTTTATATCTCACCAATGTTTTCCCTGTGTATTCACTGCAGTAAAATATAATTTACTCTACAGGGTAAAGAGAACAAAAAAAAGATACAGGCTGCAACACTATAATGGTATTCAATAAAAATCCTTTATTGCTTGGAAGGAATACTAATAAAAAACATTTAAAAACATCCAGTGAAGCCACCTCAAAAAGGCAAATGTGAAACATTTAGTATATACACAATGACGGAGTATGCATGGGTATATGGGTCTCTCATCCCCATTTATTACCAGTCAGCACTGTCCTTTAGAAGTCATTGCATCCATATGGTGTGGATTGCAGAAGTGGTCACTGTAGGAACAAGCAGTTGGGACGCGTTTCGCTTCTCTCCTTGGGTGCCAGGACTCTCAACATTGCTCACTTTTTCGGTTTACATCTATTTAAACAGGCTTTGCACCTCTTCTCCACTGGAGTACATACCTTTTTATGCCTAGTGCCCTGTCCTTCTAATATTTCTTATTGGATAAAGTAATGAACAACTTATGGTCACATAAAAAAATGGTCTTAAGCTGTGTACACACTATGGAATTTTTCGGCCCGATCAACTGATAGTTCAGTGTATTGGTCAATTGGACTGAAATAATTGCATGGCTTTTCGACTGTGACCCTTTAGCTTGTCCGAATCGGACTAATGGACAATGGGACACATCTGAAAACCACAGCCTGTAGTGCTCTGTGGATCGCGCGCTCAGCTACTTTTGCCGCGACCAACAGTCCTTCGTCCTGGGCGAACAACCGGAGTGTGGAGTGGTTGGCCAGGACGAAGATCTGATCGTGTGTGCCCAGCTTCACATCTGTTGGGTGGACACTGAGGAATAGGAATGGATTGTGCACAGGTTTTTCCTGGCCAGGAATGTAGAAAGCTGCTAAGATTATTGTAGACCTGGGAGCAGTTAGTGCTCTGCAATCTCATTTCTGAATCCCATTGGTACCATGTCTTATGATTAAATTTGAAGTCTGCTAGGGGACCCCACAATATATTGGTAGTCCTGGACTATGTGTATTATCAATTGGATGTTAATACTATTCACTTTACCCATTTTGAGTTGGATGAGATTAGGAGACGCCAAATCTGGGAGAGGAATCTGAATCTAATCACTGTGCATAACGCGGAGTTCTACCAGGGACTGCACACCTACGATCTGGCTATGAACCATCTGGGAGACATGGTAGGTCCTTGACTAGGCCCATTTAGTGTACAGTATGTGGAATTGATTCCTCTGCATCTTTATTACAATGTCTAATCTCTCTACATAAATAAACCAATTAAACGAACACAAACAAAGCAAACATGGACATTGTTCAGTTCTAGGGAGACATTCTGTTGTTTCTCACTCTCGCCTCTTTACAGACCAGTGATGAAGTTGTTCAGAAGATGACAGGTTTGAAGGTTCCATCCAACCATCAGCCTAATGACACTTACATTCCTGAGTGGACGCCCACGTTCCAGAATACATTGACTACAGGAAAAAGGGTTATGTCACCGAGGTCCAGAATCAGGTACTGTATATTAGGGCACCACTTCCAGATCTCTATTTATTATAACTAATGTTAGCTGTAGTATTCAGTGACATCCAATGGACTTTATGTTTGATCTAAGATATCATGGTGAACCATGAAATGAAACCTTGCCAGACATTATCATTGTTGTTGCATTTTGTTGGCCCCTAAAAATTCCTTAAGGGCATATCCACCATTGAAACAAATATGAGCTATAGATCAATCACATACCAACCAACCCAACCACTATATTTCCCCATGTAACAATGAATTCCTATCTTTATTTTTAATGGGAAGTGCCGCCTCCATTCTCTTTACTAGTAATAGACATAGCCATACATGGCAGATACTCAGTCATTGGCTGTGTGTAATGTCAGTATGGAGGAGAGATTCCCTCAAGCAGAATGGGACCAGTACTTCATTTAAGTTTTGCATCTTTCACAGGGTAATCTAGTGGTTGGTGTGGTTGGCAGGTAAATGAGCTTTAGAGACATTTAAATAGACATTGTCAATTTTTAATATTAAAGTAATTAGAGATTAATACCCACATGAAACATGTTGTGCTGATGGTACAATTAAAAGCACTTTGTCACACATTTTGTGAGTTGTTTAGTCCACCAGTACCCTCTATTTTTACTATTTGTGTGAGAATGGGGATGCTTGCCTTGAGTAGAGCATCTGACATTGGTCCCACTCCAAACCCTAAAATATCTTAACATGTGTACCAAGCCTTTTGATTATCAAAGCAAAGCCTGTTTGCCATAAACTGTATTTTGTTCACCAAGAAATTAACCCCATCCCTGTATTTCATACATATGGACAAGCTATGGCTGAGTGATAACTGTGTTCCATCAAATGTTTCCTTTCCTTAATAGGGCACTTGCGGGTCGTGTTGGGCATTCAGTTCAGTGGGGGCACTAGAAGGACAGTTGATGAAGAAGACGGGAAGTCTGGTCTCCCTTAGTCCACAGAATCTGGTGGATTGCGATGCTGATAACTATGGATGTGAAGGAGGATACATGACCAATGCATTTGGTTATGTAAGGGACAATGAAGGAATAGACTCAGATGCTGCGTATCCATATATTGGACAGGTAGGTAGGCTCCAGGACAAGGTAATACTACTATATACTGTAGTCATCTAAAAGGGCTATTTCATGTTATGTAAAGAGAATGTGGCTGGAATTGTGTAGTGTAGGTGAACAAGGAAAGCTGATGTCCTAACAAAGGAAACTCTCCAATCAACACCTCTGTCTCCACCCTACTACAATTGCATGAATTTCATTGGTCGGATAAGATGAGATCCAGTTTTCCTGATCCAATAAAAATGACAACTTAAGAAAGAACAATTAAACGAATATGCAATTTACACAGTATATTTAATTCTCTTTAAATAATAATAATTGCAGTTGTGCTCTATTAACGGCCCAAAAAAAAGCCTTTGTGAACATGTTGCTACTATGGTCCTTTCTAACCTGCAGGACGAACGCTGCCATTACAGTCCCACCGAAAAAGCTGCTGGCTGCAGAGGTTTCAAAGAGATCCCAAAGGGCAGTGAGAAGGTGCTGAAAAGGACAATTGCCCAAGTTGGTCCCGTCTCGGTCAGCATTGATGCCAGCCAACCATCTTTCCATTTCTACAATAAAGGTAAGACCTGACAGGGTACTGTGTGGTAAGGTGTTGAGTTCTACTGTTGGGACGGTTACGGTCACGAGAGACCAAGAAGGTAGAACTGATTTAGGCTTAAAGGACAACTAAACCCTCAGAACAACACTGAATCAGGAGAAAGACCTCCTTGATATAAGAGCAGTGATCTGTGTGGGTGCTGTAAAATGTACCTTTCTAACATGGGGTTTTGTGTTTTATTTCCCAGCATTCCAGTATCACAGATTTTGGTCACTGACCACTGTGTTCTTTACACATGCTCAGTCCTAAGCTACTGCAGGAACTTGCTACAGGTCACACCCATTAGTACTATAGCCAATCCTGTTACATTACATATAAGACAAGGAAGGGGGCACATTATAAAGTAGTGTGCTCCTCTTGATGTTACATTTGTTGGATTACTGTAGTCAGGAGACTAACGCGGCTGAGGGAAATTTTCCATATTTCCCTAACTACCTCTTGGCCATCCTGAACGTTCGGCGGCTGTGTGCTCGTTTGTGAAAACTGGGTACACCCAATGGTATTGGGGCTTTATCGCTACTGTGTGTACCTTACTTTACAGTTTATTGGGGGGTGGGTATGATTATGGGAATATATAAATTTAGGTTTAGAACATTTGCAGTTTATTGTATGTGACAAATTGACTAGAATTTCTGTATCTGTCTCCCAAGGTGTGTACTATGATAGAAACTGTAACCCAGAGGCGGTTAATCATGCAGTACTGGCAGTTGGCTATGGAAATGAGAAAGGAATCAAACATTGGATTATCAAGAACAGGTAAAGAATGAGCCTTGTAATATGGGACAGGTCAACACATTCTACTATTAGGGAATGAATTATATAACATTCATTATTCTATTATAGGTCAACACATTAACCTTTCTACTATTAGGCAATGAATTATAATACATTCATTATATTATTATTTATGGACTAAAGTTCTAAGTGGGGTGCCACAGGGTTCTGTGTTGGGGCCGCTTCTATGTAATCTATTTATTAATGATTTGAAAGTGGGTATTGTCAGCAAGGTTCTATTATAGGTCAACACATTAACCTTTCTACTATTAGGCAATGAATTATAATACATTCATTATATTATTATTTATGGACTAAAGTGCTAAGTGGGGTGCCACAGGGTTCTGTGTTGGGGCCGCTTCTATTTAATCTATTTATTAATGATTTGAAAGTGGGTATTGTCAGCAAGGTTTCTGTGTTTGCTGATGACAAAACTTTGTCGACCATTAAAAACTTCAGAGGATGTGCAATCGTTGCAGGTGGATCTAGATAGATTGTCACATTGTGCTGCAGATGAGATTCAATGTTGATAAATGTAAGGTGATGCATTTTGGAATTGTGCTACTTATACTATAAATGGCTCTGTGTTAAGTGAATCCCTGTTGGAAAGGGATCTTGGAGTTTTGGTGGATAACAAACTTAAAGGTAGCAAGCAGTGCCAGGCGGCAACAGCCAGAGCCAGCATGGTATTGTCATGTATAAAGAGAGGTATGGATTCAAGGGAGAAAATGTTATTCTCCCTCTTTACAAAGCATTGGTAAGGCCTCATTTGGAATATAAAATGAAGTTTTGGAATCCTGTCTATAAAAAAGGACATCTTGGAAATGGAAAAGGTTCAGAGAAGGGCAACTAAAATAATAAGGGGATTGAGGGAGCTTGAATATGAAGACAGATTGGATAAGTAACAATTATGCACTGTTATGTATGTTTGTATAGTTTAATTATAAAGCATTTTATCAAGCAGTGCATACCTGGAAGAGCCGGTTACAAGCTCTCTGCTCCTGCGATCGTGTAACCGGCTCAAAACGTAAAGTTGGAGGTGGGACCTCCAGTGAGGGATCTGCTGAGGTAAAATTTAGTATATCTCAGCGTGGGAGCGTCAGATTAAGGTTAAGTTGTGGGGGGTAATTAGGCTGGACATGTCCTTTAACACATTAGCTTTTCTGGGTCTCCAAATATTAGGGAATTTATTGCATATCCGATATCTTTAAACATATATACTTTATTCTTAGTAGTTTGTGTATATTTCCCTTCACAATACTACAAATACTGAGGGTTTAGATGAAGCATTTGCCATTGGAACTACATTCTATTTACAATGATGCAACCTTGTGGTCATGTTTTGTGTAGATCACAAGAAAACCAATACAGAAGGAAAGCAAATTTTTAGTGAAATCTAATCCTGCCCGTCCTGTTGTGAATTAGGGAGTCGCCTACTCCCTACTCCCTAATCCCTACTGTAAACATTCAATGAATACCTCCATGGTGTGAGGAAGCATGGTGTTTATAAGAATAAAAAGGAAAAATGCGTTACTGCAAAAGAAAGCCATTAGAGTCTGTCTAACAGTGGGACTCAGAGAGGGAAGTGCTAGATAAAGATGGACGAAACTGGTAAGATCCGTTTTTGGATTTACGGAACTTGGGAAAATCCAGAAGATCCGAAAACTGAATGTACGTTTGGGACTTTGGAGCGCATTTGCGATAATCCTCGAAAATAGCCTTGAACGTTCGATATTCATCAAAAATACGTCCCAAAAGACACAAAATCCGAACAATCCGGTTTCAGACGGAACTTTTGGATTTCGGAAAGAGTCGGACCTGGATCTCATTGATGGATGATAGGTTCTGGAAGACAGAGTAGACATAACATTTTCCACCTTGCCCAATCATAATTCATAGATCTTTGTAGAAGTACCAACCCCACAATTGTCATGTAGAGAAGACCAGACACCTCATTCATTCATTTCTAGATGCACCTTCTGCTTAGTTTTTTTCCCCCAGATTGAAGTTCCATTGACAATGATTTGTTTACTTTTGTTTTCAGTTGGGGAAAGCAATGGGGGAAGAAAGGATACGTACTCCTAGCAAGAGATAAGAAGAACGCCTGTGGAATAGCAAGTCTCGCCAGCTTCCCTGTCATGTGAAGGAACATCATTTTGCCCAGAAAAGACGGACAAGCAGCTGATAATCTTCCATGTGTCCTATCAGTAAACGTCTATTTTATACTCGTCCTCCTCCGCTGATTAGAAATGATACATATACAGATATGGGATTCAGTAAATAAATATAATATTGTGTAAAATATATGATTATAATATACAGTTCCATGAAATGGATCTGAGCTGCCATAACTATAAAATTGCATTTGAACTCTGACATTCCATAAACTTATTATTTCCCAATATTTTACAACAGGGAGTCCTTTTTTCCCGTATTTCCGATTTTTCCGGGAGGCACGTGCCAAAACGTAGGATATGATTTTTTTTTTCTATTTTTGTACAATAGTTTTTGAGTAGACGTTTGTGTATTTTACCGGATTAATATCTGAGAAAGAAATAGAGAAATAAAAAGATATAATACACGTGGAATTTTATTTCAGCAAAAATGTAAAGGTTGAAAAACTCTGCTCTAAATTGACTGCTTCTGCTTCTATATATGTTTGGGCAGAAAACAAAGAGATAATTGGGACTTATTTCAAAAGAGGTGCAAAATGTTTCCTGTGTTCTTAATCTGTAATAACCAATCAGATGTTCTCAAATGTTTTCTAACTGTAGAAGTAAAAAGGTAAAATTTGATTGGTTAGGTCAAATTAATGGCTGGAGAATAATTTATTATTAAATAAGCCATAATGGGTTTAGTTAAGAATAAGCAAAGTCACTGCACACACAATAACAGAATATTGCTTATATATGTATGTATGTATACAGTATATTTATTTATATAGTGCCATTTGGTGACGCAGCGCTGTACAGTATTAAAATACAATAAAGTCATACAAGGGGGATAAATACATAGATAGTTCAGTACATAAATATATAACTTATATAAATGGAAGTGCTAGGGCTTTACCACAAGAGGTAATGAGGTCCCTGCCCGTAGAGCTTACAATCTAGGTACAATTAATATTGTTATAATGGATTTCATAAAGAACTTGGGGCATTCACTTTTCCACTAAATTTAAACCAACACAATATTTAATAGACCTAAATCCTAAAAGCATACTCTATGATACAGAATGGTTTCGTATAAACAGAGGAAAGGAATTACTGTTTGGATTTTCCAAATGGGACATATTAACAACTGACAGATGCATAATCGGGATATTGACTGAGCTGAAAGACCAACATACTATGAATTTTACAGATATTTATATAAACATGGACACAGTACTATGGTTCACTAATGTATAGAAGAGACTTCCAACATGATAATAAATTGAATGTACTAGAGGAATGTTCTGTACGCATATCAAGTTGCATTCTCATGATACCTTTACTTATTGAAGACCAGGAGTTGTTTCTCTGTTTAACCAAGCTCTTTTTAAAGGACAACCCCACCATAATAAGAACATCTTTTAGAAAGAATGGCCTCTTTAAAATATATTGATAGATCATAGTTTGTCCTTTAAATTCATTATTGTATGCCTACTATGCTTCTGGATGCCTCGTGGAAACGGAGCAATTTAGAAACCTGTACTGAGCCTGTACTGAGCCTGGGCATGCTCAGAAGAGGCAGACAGGGGATTAACATTCAGTCATTGGCTGTGATGTCAACTGTCAAATCCATAACTGACAGATGCCAACTGGAATAACCAGGAAGCAGAAACAGGGGCAACAGGACATTGTGCAGGATTTCAGGTTAGACTTATATATTTCAGATTTCAAACTATTACCGTTTAGGGTTTTGAGGGGTGATTTACCTGTATGTAAGTTTTCATTTTGGGGCTGGACTTGCCCTTTAAAGAGATCAGTGGAAATTATCAATATTTGTTAAATTGTTAGTTTGTGTAATGCCTTCTTAGTTATTCTACATATTCTCTCCCATTTTGAAAAATCTGTTGATTTCATACCCTTTGCTGTTCCCTGCTGTTGACATTAGTGAGCTGACATTTCAGTTCTACTTCTAATGGTCCTTCTTCCCAGAATGCACCACTTCCTTGGAATGCTCCTAACAGTAATTCCTACTGATTGGCTGTTGGGTGGGTCAAAGATGCTCAGATATCTACTGAGCAACTGAATCAACCCAGGCGCTGGGTCAAGGGCAAGACCATAACGGTCTCTATTAGGGGTCCTGCAAACAGGAAATCAGTATTTCGGTTGCATTTATTTATACACAGACAAAATGCTGAATGGGCAGATTAAGGTCATTAGGATGGAAAAATACTGCTCTTTTTTTCTGAAAAGTATATGTATTTCCACTGAACTTCCCATTTAAAGGGCATGTCCACGCTTAAAACAAAAAAAACTGGTGACAGTTATCTTTAATAAAACAACAACAGAACCATAACAGTAATTAATCATTTCGGGCAATTAAACATTGCCTGAGGTTCTAACTACCTATTTATAGATGGTGCTTGGGACAAACACAATTCACATATATACAAATACTGGAGCTAAAGCCCAACTCCAGTGTCCCGTCCAGCACTCGTAGAATTCCTGGAAAATGTAAATGATACTCTTAAAGGTACCAACAAAGCAGTATAATATACATTTTAATTGCACACGTGTATGACATTTATTGCACAATTCTCACTATCTAGAAGGCACACATATAAACAGTAACACACAGTACCATAATCAAAAATAGGAATCACAGGACACCCAGTCCTTGTCTCCTAAAGCTTCTTATTACAACAATATAACAAGTGTAAAAACATTGTATTAACACATATCTGTTGTATTCAATTAGATCAACTGGACTTGAAGTTTAGTTCTTGAAGACGTTTCGCTAGTCATCCGACTGGCTTTCTCAATTCAGAATGACTTGTACAAGAATCTGTGACAATTATGTACCCTGGAAAATCCCAATTACCATATCACAGCCAGGTGTTAAGGCGTGATTGGATAGTGGCTAAGAGGTGTTATAGGAACGCCCAGAGTAAGGTGTCAAAACAGCATTGTACATGGCAGACAGTTGGTGTCGAAGCCCCCCACCTCTATTTAGGCTTGGTTTCTTCATTTTCACATAAATGGCCTCCTTAACACCTCTCTTGAACCAGTCACATTCCTTTGCCAATATGTTAACATTACAATCTTCAAAGGTGTGTCCTTTATCCTTAAGATGCAGGTACACGGCTGAGTCCTGACCCGAGGAATTGGCTCTTCTGTGCTGGGCCATACGTTGATGCAGGTGCTGTTTGGTCTCCCCCACATACAAATCAGAGCATTCTTTGCATTCATTCATGCATTTCCTCGCAAGCAGAGGGCCGGGAGCGCGTCGGAGGTAAGAGGGGAGGTAAGTAGAGTTTGGGGGGCTTTTAAAAAAATAAATAATGCGATTGGGGCTGGTAGCCCATGGAGAATGGAATATAAAAAATTAAATATTAGGGTGGACATGCTCTTTAATGTAAATGGCTGTGGGACCTGGGAAATGGTCTGGGGAACATGTTAGAATATCCAGGACATTCGAAAAATCAATTTTACTCTCACTCTCGCTATTTTCGAGCTCGTTCGCGCCTAGGTACCATGGACATTTTACTCCCGGATTCCATGCTCGCGTATAGGCTTTAATGGACACTTTACTCATAGATTCGATGTTCGCGCCTAGATACCATGGACATTTTACTCGCGGATTCGATGCTCGCGTATAGGCTTTAATGAGAACTTTACTCATAGATTCGATTTGTTCGCGCCTAGATACCATGGACATTTTACTCGCGGATTCGATGCTCGCGCATAGGTTTTAATGGACACTTTACTCGCGGATTCGATGTTCACGTTCGCGCCTAGATACCATGGACATTTTACTCGCAGATTCGATGCTCCCCTATAGGTTTTAATGGACCCTTTACTCGTGGATTCGATGCTCGCGTATAGGTATAATTGCCATTTTACTCACACATTCGAAAGGTCGAACATTCGATATTTATCGAAAGTCCGAAAATAGCGAAAATCCGGGTCCGGGATAGTTCGAGAAGTCCGAATTTGTTCGAATTCGAATAGTTTGGCTCGAACTCGGGTTTGAGTTCTAGTCCATCTCTATGGTGGGGTGACTTAGCCTTTTAGCATTTGTCCTGCCCTTGGTGAAGATTGGTCTGTGTCAAGACAGCAGTCTGGACTCTGAGTGGGAATTATGGAAAAAAACTCATCACAAGCAATATAACGGGCAGGTAAGAACAACTAACTCTACTGCCATTCACAAATTGTCTTCAGCAGAGATCACTACCAAGATTTATCAACCAATAAGAGAGAGCAGGTCATGTGTTCTAAACCCTCTGTTATAGTAATATAAAGTGTGGATTATATCATTATATCATCTCACTGAAAAAGATTATTACCAGAAACCCATAACAAGTAATATTTCCCTGGAACATGTTATTGTAAAACTCTTCATCCTGTTGTAAAGTCTCGTACTATCTTTGGTTCCTGTAATGCTCTCCTACATACCGTAGTAAACTAGTTTCAATTCCCCCGCTCGGTATTAGTAACCATTTTAAGCATTATTATGAATAGATATTCCATTGTGTCACTTTTGGTTACCATGGCAAAACCAGTTTGTCATAAATTCTGTATTTCGTTCACCTAGAAATTTCTATAAAACCCATCCCTGTATTTCATACATATGGACAAGCTATGGCTGGGTGATAACCGTGTTCCATCAAATGTGGATCACGGGTCGTGTTGGGCATTTAGTTCAGTGGGGGCACTAGAAGGACAGTTGATGAAGAAGAAGGGAAGTCTAGTCTCCCTTAGTCCACAGAATCTGCTGGATTGCGATGCGGATAACTATGGATGTGAAGGAGGATACATGACCAATGCATTTGGTTGTGTAAGGGACAATGAAGGAATAGACTCAGATGCTGCGTATCCATATATTGGACAGGTATGGGTAGTCATCTAAAAGGGGTATTTCATGTTATGTAAAGAGAATGTGGCTGGAATTGTGTTGTGTAGGTGAACAAGGAAAGCTGATGTCCTGACAAAGGAAACTCTCCAATCAACACCTCTGTCTCCACCCTACTACAATTGCATGAATTTCATTGGTCGGATATGATGAGATCCATTTTTCCCGATCCAATAAAAATGACAGCTTAAAGGGCAATTGTGGTCTCAAAACAAGTGAGGGTTAAATGAAAGCCTGCAGTATTTCCTTTATAATGAGCCAACAATCATCTCTGTCTGGAGCCTGTGAGAAATTATATTGGGGGAATGTTCAAACTTCCTGCTTCCAGTAGGTTGAGTGACATGACCAGACCTCTGCCCCGCCCATCCACCCCAGGGGGAGAAGCATGCTGAGTTGAGCCTTAATGCTGGGGAAATCAGGAAGTACCTGGGGGAAAAATTGACAGTTGAGAAGGAGAGCCTATTAAAGCAGGCAGAGTCTGGTCACATGACTACAAGCTGGTCACATGGCTGAAAACAGGAAGTAATATTGCTGAACCTTTCCAGCAATAACTTCTCACAAGTTTTATCTAGAGATGTGATTTAGATTTTATTTTGAAAGTACGATGATATGATTATGGGAATATATAAATTTAGGTTTAGAACATTTGCAGTTTATTGTATGTTACAAATAGACTAGAATTTCTGTATCTGTCTCCCAAGGTGTGTACTATGATAGAAACTGTAACCCAGAGGCGGTTAATCATGCAGTACTGGCGGTTGGCTATGGAAATGAGAAAGGAATCAACCATTGGATTATCAAGAACAGGTAAAGAATGGGCCTTGTAATATGGGACAGGTCAACACATTCTACTATTAGGGAATGAATTATATTACATTCATTATTCTATTATAGGTCAACACATTAACCTTTCTACTATTAGGGGATAAATTATATTACATTCATTATATTATTATTATTTGTGGACTAAAGTGCTAAGTGGGGTGCCACAGGGTTCTGTGTTGGGGCCGCTTCTATTTAATCTATTTATTAATGATTTGGAAGTGGGTATTGTCAGCAAGGTTTCTGTGTTTGCTGATGACAAAAAACTTTGTCAGCCATTAAAAACTTCAGAGGATGTGCAATCGTTGCAGGGGGATCTAGATAGATTGTCACATTGAGCTGCTAAGTGGCAGATGAGATTCAATGTTGATAAATGTAAGGTGATGCATTTTGGGCTTAAAAATCCTTGTGCTGCTTATACTATAAATGGCTCTGTGTTAAGTGAATCCCTGTTGGAAAGGGATCTTGGAGTTTGGGTGGATAACAAACTTAAAGGTAGCAAGTAGTGCCAGCAACAGCCAGAGCCAGCATTGCATTGTCTTGTATAAAGAGAGATATGTATTCAAGGGTAGAAAATGTTATCCTCCCTCTTTACAAAGCATTGTTAAGGCCTCATTTGGAATATGCAGTGCAATTTTGGAATCCTGTGTACAAAAAGGACATCTTTGAAATGGAAAGGGTTCAGAGAAGGGCAGCTAAATTAATAAGGGGATTGGGGGAGCTTGAATATGAAGACAATTACATATGAGCTTGAATATGAAGTACAATTATGTACACTAGAGAAAAGGCTCTTGCAGGGAGGTATGAATACTGTGTATTAAATACATTAACGGGCCATACAATAAACTATCTGGGGCATTGTTCACCAATAAAGCATGTCAGAGGACACAAGGACATTAAGATGGAAAGAAAAGAAGTTTTAGTCTTCAAGTTCGGAAAGGGTTTTTCTCTGAGAGAACGGTAAAGCTATGGAACTTTAAAAAAAAAAAAACTGGATGATTTTTTAAAAACAATCAGGGAGATTTAATAAAATTTCTTATTGTCAAAAATGGTGTTAATTTCGCCGCAACCAATCAGATGTTAGCTTTCAAATGGTAAATAACATCTGATTGGTTGGGGCAAAATTAGCACCATTTATAGTGATAAGAATTTTTATTATATCTCCCTAAAAGAATGTTGCATGTCACTGGTATTGATACATAAAGTAGAGTTGATAGATAGATATTTCTGGGTTTAATTTTATGCCTTTATATACATACACTTTATTGTTAGTAGTTTGTGTGTTTTTTTCCCTTCACAGAACTACAAATACTGAGGGTTTAGAAGAAGCATTTGGCATTGGAACAGCATTTTATTTACAATGACGCAATCTTGTAGTCAGTCACATTTTGTGCGGATGACAAGGTATTGAAGAAAACACAGTAGATCTCACACTTCAGAAGGAAAGCAAATATTCAGTCAAATCTAATCCTGGCTATTCTGTGGTGAATTAAGCTAGCTATACACAGGCATACTTTCTTCCGATCCGACTTCCGATCGAGGGCAACGATAGAAAATCCAATCGGAAGAACAGCTCAAAGTTCTCTACCTTGAGGCCTCGATCTTTCTGCAGATTTCAGCTTGAAGATGGGGTCCACGGAGAATTTCCTGCCGCCTGGCCCGATCTTTGTTTTTCCGATAAACTAGGTCGAGCTGTTGATCAGAAAAATGGAAAACGGGTTTCTCCATTTGGCGCGATTTGATTTAAATGTCGAAATCGCTTTAAATGTCGAGCCCGTGTAAAGGGTGCTAAACTTTAACCCATATGCTACAAGAACAAAGTTGCATACATGACTATATTCCATACTGTACATATTCAGTTAATACCTCCAAGGTGTGAAGAAAAATTGGGGTCTTTGTGTAAGGATAATTGTTTGTTTGCCAACAACACACACTAACGATAAAAAACGATACTGTCGGATCCAACGGTATCGGCCCTTTATCGTTAGTGTGTGTAGCGCTCCCATAGCCGATGAATGTTCACCTGTACTTACAGGAAGTCGGCCTGCGGCTGAAGGAAATCTGCAGTCCTGAGCATTCTTGCAATCTTGTCATTTTCTAAAGAGTACCCAGCTGAACAGTGGGACTCGGAGAGAGGGAAGTGCTAGACTATGATTGAGGCTGGTGATTTAATAATTCCCCACCTTGTGCTGCCGATCTTCCATAGATTTCATGCTTGCAAGCTACAGAGGATAGGTTCTGGAAGACGGAGTAGACATAACATTTTCCTGCTTGCCCGATCATACAGGGTTATTCAAAAAAAGTTCTTATTGTTACAAATGGTGCTAATTTTGCCCCAACCAATCAGCTTTCAAATGTAAAATAATATCTGATTGGTTGGGGCAAAATTAGCACCATTTTGAACGATAAGAAATTTTATTGAATCTCCCTGTTAGTTTTTTCGATAGGCCGAATAATACCGTAATCGGTCAACATGATCACAGATGCCGAATTTATTGGATCCTCAGATTCTGGGGTTACAATACCTCTAATACGTTATGGATTAACGTTTCTTAGTGAATATGGAACCTCTAGATCCAATTAACTTGAGCTGTTCAGATATAGTTTTTGAATTGAACACGGAACACAGTCCCCACGAGGATCATTTATAATTTATTGCAATAACGTCAAGTTGGCCCAACTGATGTTGTATTTCACATGGTCAGGTCTCATTGCAACTGTAGGTAGAATTACCCACCCCCCAATGGCCATAAGGGAAGACCAGACACCTCATTCATTCATTTCTAGATGCACCTTCTGCTTAGTTTTTTTTTCCAGATTGAAGTTCCATTGACAATGATTTGTTTACTTTTGTTTTCAGCTGGGGAAAGTAATGGGGGAAGAAAGGCTACGTACTCCTAGCGAGAGATAAGAAGAACGCCTGTGGGATAGCAAGTCTCGCCAGCTTCCCTGTCATGTGGTATTGTCTTTTATAAAGAGAGGTATGGATTCAAGGGACAGCTTCCCTGTCATGTGGTATTATCTTTTATAAAGAGAGGTATGGATTCAAGGGACAGCTTCCCTGTCATGTGGTATTATCTTTTATAAAGAGAGGTATGGATTCAAGGGACAGCTTCCCTGTCATGTGGTATTATCTTTTATAAAGAGAGGTATGGATTCAAGGGACAGCTTCCCTGTCATGTGAACGTATCTCATTTCGCCCTGGAACGGACGGACAAGCAGCTAATAATCCTCTTCCAAGTTGCAGTTGTAAACGTCTATTCTACACCCAAACCACAAATTATCTCACTCATAAGACCCAGTGATGTCTATAAAATTTTTGGTAAAAAGCAGAAATAATAATCATTACATGTACTAGGTAATTATAAGGTGCTTACATTCATTTGAATACAAGGTTTGGGGTCTTTATCTGGAATTTATTATATTATCATAAGCTCTGAGAATGAAAACTAAACTCTTTTTGACTGGACACATTGTTAATTCCCTCTGATGCTTCGTTTAGGTTTGGTTCACACAATCCAAACTTTTCGGGCCCTGTATTTTTTGGTTGCCTGTATGTCCATAATAATAATCATGCAGTCCCCTATGTTTGTGGCGAACCGTCGGCTGTATGTTGGCCGTCGCTTGCTAGTGGCGAATCGTTGGCCGGGATGAAAAATTAGATGGTGTGTACCGAGCCTTAGGGGCATATTTATAAAGGGACGAAAAATAACACCCTAAAATTACCGCTGCACATCGCCGCTGTGAAAATAACGCTTTTCGACAAATTTATAATGGTTTGCGACATCGTCGCGGTGATTTGAGCTCTCTCCGCATCGATACTGCAGTTAGCGCAACGCGCTAAGAACAATATCACCGCGAAGGGAGTTGAAATTCCTTCATGGCGATATGGAGCAGGGGACCGGGAGGGGCTGCTGGGAAAGGGTCACGGCAGGTGGTCGCATCCGCCACGACAGGGGGGGCAGGGTGTACGGTCTGATTGGTTAATGTAAACCAAGCATGGTTTACATTAACCAATCATATTTCGTGCGCTCCCGCCGCTCCCCTCCGGCGAATGTGACCACCCGCGGCAAGGTGAGCATGCCTCCCGTGGCAGGTGTGACCACCCGTCGCAGGTTGAGTGCACACCCCCGCCACGACCTCCCCCCCCCCCCCCCAATCTCGGCCGTTTTCGCCATTTTATAAAACGGCGGGAAAACCGTCCGCGAAAAATTACCGCTCGTTTATAAATATGCCCCTTAGTTTTGGTTCTCACACTCATAAAGCTATTAGAAGAAATTACTCAGGTTGCCGGCAATCCCTGTAAGACAAGTGTATGGGAGAGCTCATTAATTAGAAGTTCCGGTGAGGGTGCAGTACAGAATACAAAACGTAACCAAAGGTATCCCACCCCTCCCAGTAGTTCCTGGAGTCTCCCGGATTCTGGGGTAGTCTTCCCCACTCCTGTAAGGTCACACAAAATTCCTGCAAGGGCCTAAATCCTTGGAACTACCAGGAGAAGTAACAAGCTGCACTGGCAGAAAATAACATCATTTTGTGGGGGTTCCATGGACGGGGTGGTCTGTGGGGGAGGTTTCCTGGAAGATACATTTGCCAGGTTGGGATGTCTGCCAATCAAAACATGCAGCAAGAATTTAAAGGTCTTTTCACCTAAAATGAATTGATTAAAGGGGAATTAAAGTTAAAATATTAATAATCCAGAATGGATTTTATCATTTCTAACTAGCAAAGAGCAATAACTTTCCTCACTGAAATGAGCAGCATTGTACAGGTTTATGACATTTCCTGGTTTGTGTAGCCCCTCCTTCCTAGTGACTCACAATTGGTTTTCTAACCTCTCGGTACAGTTCTGGCAGGGGGGAGAGGGAGGGGCTAGAGGATTCACTCAGCATGTGCAGCTATTGTGTCTGAGTCTGTGATAGACAGAAACCCGCAGAATGACACAGATGCACATTTAAAGGGATTGGTGGTTTTACTCAAGTTAAAGTTTAAAGGGAGATTTACTGTAACGTGTGTAATATTTTACCATGGGAATGTCTCCTATAAGTGTGTGTCCCTTGCAAAAATGCCCTAATATGGGGGAAATGCCTTTCCCCATATTAATAGCTTCATATTTTACTGCCCTCCTTCTAATCAGTTATAATTATACAGCTGAGAATTTCTTCGGAAACGGGCTTCTTTAGTGTTCTTTCCCCACCTCCCTTATGGCCTAGGGCCTAACCAATGGGGAGACATCTCTGCAAGAAGCTCTCCTTCCCATTGGATAGATTGTAGATTGGGGTGGGGCAGAGCTTGGACACTAGAGTTATCCTTTTAGTACTGCCATTGGCACCGAAAGAACGGATTAAAGGGTATGTTCACTCCCACACAAATTTCAACCATGCAAAACCCTCCACAATCCTTACCTGGTTTACCTGGTGTTCCTTAATGGGGATATTTACCTGAAAGTCTGAAGCCCCTCTTACTTGATCTGCACTCTTCCAGGTGTTAAGGTGGGTATACACGTTCCAATTCTTCCTCCTGACCGACCGTTCAAGACTTTCCACCCGTCAGACAGGAAGAAGGACTGTCGGTCGCAGAAAAAACAGCCACGTCCGACAGTAACCACGACCGAGCGTGATGTCCCTTAGAAGACCGGGGTTTTCCAACCTGTCCGATCGTACGTTTGTCCGATTCTGATGAATGAACGGTCGGCGGTCGATCGGGGCCACCACAAGGAACCATACAATAATTTGACCCGACCGTTTGAAACACTGAAATGTCGGTCAGTCTGTCTGAATTATTGTATAGTGTGTACCTAGTTGTAGCTGTCAGTCATGGCTGCAATGGTGACGTTGTGAACTTGTGCCCAACAATTTACGATGGCTACACAGGCTGTGAGAGTTCATGAAGTGCTTGTTTAGCCTTGACAGGAGGCGGACAGTGTGGCAAGGGACCAGTGGACTTATGGGTAAATTTCTAAACACCCAAAAAAAATCTGATATAAAAATGTATTAAACCACGAAATGAAAGAAATATTAAATGGCTTGCGGTGGTTGTATGGTAACTTTTGTTCATAATTTGGAGATACCCTATAGTTTTCTTTTATTGGTTGGTTGAAAATGGCACAAAATAGAAGAATAGAACTATGGGTAAAACTACGGGGGCTCATCATTTAATGAGAACTAAACCAACCCCTTTATCCTGAAGTTAAAAAGAGAAAAAGCCAAGATTCCTTTTATTACTGACATCATCATACTTTGCCTCCCGATGCCAGTGACATCATTGTATTTTAGAGAGCACAAAGAAAATGATTATAGTTTCTAAGGTGACATGGAATATTGCCCCTGTGCTTACACTAGATCACCTACAATCTAATACTGAAATTCCAATCAGTGGTTTGGTTCACCCCGCCCCCCACTTGACCAATCAGAATACACGCTCTATAATATTAAGCATATTTCTCCATTCAAAAGATAAGGGGTTGTTTCCCTTATGAACCATGGGCCATATTTATAAGCACATGGTATCGCACTTTAGTGATACCACACGTTATCGGTAAATTACGTGGAACATTTGTTAATTTACAAACATTCGATCGTAGAATACCGTGCGGTAGTAAACTAACTATGGAGATCGTAAATCTACAATCGCTGTCATAGATATCGTTATTGTAGATTTATTATAGTTTTAGGGCACGGCCACACTGCAACGCAAAAACACACACGGAATCGCATGCGATTTCATTGCGTTTGCGCATGCAGTTTTTTCATTAAGTATTGGGAAACGCATGCAATTGCGATTTAAAATGCGGAACGCAAATCGCAACACACCCGAAAACGAACGTTTTTGGTGCGTTGCCGCATTTTCAATTATCTGAAAAAACACAAGCACATACGCAAGCGCACAAAAAACGCAGCAGTGTGGCTTAGTCCTTAACAATCGTTTTAGCGATCGTTTTATGTTTAAATGTTTTTATCCAACGTTATAGGTCCCTGGTAGGTAGGTACAAGCTGATATAAACATCATTAAAGAATTTAATTCTCCTTTAAAGAATGCAGCTTTTAAATTAAAAAAAAAAAAATTCTACAATTGTGTCATTTTGCTAAACCTTTAGGTAATTGAAATGTTTTGGAGCTGCCATGCTGCTTACTGTGTTCAAATGAAAATAAACTAATTGATCACAGCAAAATGCTAGTTCTGCACTAAATATGAAACACAAATACAATACAATGAGGCCGATTTACCCAACGTCGCTGGGCAGATTTATGGCGTTAACCGGTTCGCTACCAGTTAGTGTGACTTTAACTCCATATTAGCACCGGATATGCAAAAAAAGCCCATGCATCAGACGCTTTCTGTTCAATAACGCTTTAGTGCTACTTTTAACGCTGGATTTTAACACCAGCTAACATTCGCAATCACAATATTAAATTGCTATCGGGACAATAGCAGCTCAGGGTAAATGAGCCACAATATGTTACCTAACAGAATAGTTGCATATACTCTGCCAAAGTGCCCCTGTACATGGCATTACAAAAGGACTTTTAGGGCTGCAGCCTGGCTTGCCATGGGGGCAGAGTGACAGTTCGACCCCGTTACATGTGTACAAGTCCTGTCACTTGATTGACACTTTATCACACAGTTTTTAAATATGCAAATAAAAGGAGAAGAGACTTCTAGGTTATTCTCCATGTATTTAAATATATAAGGGGAAGTAAAATAAAGTACAAACAAGTAAAACTATTGATCACTGGGAGAAAGACTTAAAGGGATTTTTTTTTACTGTCACGTGCAGGGTAAAGAATTTCCAAGGCTGAGGCTGTTTTATTATTTTTCTTTTTCGCAGTTTGCCTGGTAACTTTTGCTTTGCTGAGCTGAGCCAACCCAGATTTTCCCATTTCCTCCAATGAGACTTCCTGGAATGGGTCAGCCCCTCACATATATACATCAGAGCTGAGACAAAGACCGAGAAAGTCGTCTGGCTGAAGGAGAAGAAACTTTAGATGCAATCAGGACTGCTGCTGCCTGCCTTCCAGGTAACCTCAGTGCTCTTTGGGGTTAAATGTCTATTGGCATCCTATTCAACTTTACACAGTGTGTGTGTGTGTCCTTTAAGAAAAGGTGGGGGTTAGTTTAAACGACACAACGCAAACACACAGCAAAACGCATATGTGTGTGTTTATAAGTGTTTTTCTATTTAAAATTAAAAAGTGGAACACGTTAGGAGTCCAAAATGTCCCCGGCAATGTTTATATGTATGCGTGTATTTAGGTATGGCTTTAATTATGTAGCTCCACTTGGGTACACAGCGCTGTACATTATTATAATACAGAAAGTCATACAAGAGGGACAACAAAAAGAAATCATGAGGCAGCGCCCCCACTTAAGCATGATTGCAGTGTGCGTGCGCTTCCGAGTGGTCCCGACGTGCGATGTGTACGAACGTTCGTTTCGCCTGATAATCGGGCCATGTGTAGGTCCTTTATCGGGCAAAACGGACTTCGGTTCGGGGATTGGTGAACAACCGACTTGGCGGATCCCCAAACGTCCGTCTGTTTTGTCCGATAAAGGCCCTACACACGGCCCGATTATCGGCTGAAACGAACATTCATACACATCGTGCGGTGCGGGCCGGGACCCGCAATCCCACGTGTGTACGAATCTTAAGTGTCCAACAGCAGAATAATTCCCAGACCTGAACATTACACCTGGAATTCCTTATAGATTGATGTGGCAATATACTATATAATATATACTATACTGTAGGTGATGTATTTACAATGTATAAAGTACAATGAATAAGGACAATTATACTCACATCCCCCCACTAAGCCACTAGGTCATCACCCCTGGGTTCTTTTTAGTTTGACAGCTTTACTTATTTAAACAATGATGCACCAATCCAGTCCCTCTACCAGGTTCGCAATAGGGCCAATAGGAAGACACGCTCCTAACATTGTGCAAATTCACACTGGCCTCAATGGATCAAGGGAGATGGAGAGGACAGGAGCAGCAAAGAAAGTAAGGCTGTGTAACTTAAAAGAACCCAGGCGTGAAACTGCGTAGCAGCCAATCACGGACGCAGCTGCCAGTAGTTCTGAACGGCGGAGGAAAGGTACATAAAGATCGGGCAATAAAAATATTGCGGTTGGGGCTGGGGGACGAAGCAGAACATGATATTAAAGGGATTTTGAGCTAGGTGGAGGGAGTCCAAACTTCTCCCGGAGGGGAGACAGGAGGCAGAGTCCTATGTGGACTCTGCTATCCTCCTGATGGGCAGTTTTTGGGAGGGATTACAGGAGAACCATATGGAGCTGGGATGTAAGGTAAGGATTTTATTACACTACAGAGTGGGGCCAGTAGTGGGGGGAATTATATTTTTGGGGGTGGACATGCCCTTTAAGATGTGATATACTATGATTATTACTACTATGTGGTCACCCATATGTTGGTAACTGCACCTTTGTATAGCTGGGATTTTGTAGTTCAATTTACACTTTCACATTAAGCCTCCGAATCTTTGTGGCTCTGTCAGCACAGTTGCACCACTGAATGTGCTTTCTATACTTTTTTTATGTGACGTAACCCTTTATGGTAGCCTTATCTTTGTCAACATTGTCACCCGAAATTCCATAATCCTATCGGGCAGTTATTTGGTCGTTAAAGCAAGTGCAAAAAGTTCCAATGGACATTACATTTTAATTATTACCTGTAAACTAGACACCTCCATGCTACTACTGTTCAAACATTGGGTATTAGTACCCTTTTAGGATTCAGTCATATTTATTATGGTAATTACAAATAGACAAGATGTTTTGGCTTTACTGCCTTTGCCAAGTGCTTGACGTGCACGACAAAATGCTGTCTGTTTGTTACACAATAAATATAAGAGAACCCTTAGAACCGTTTTCAGTCCATCCATGCTTACTATGTTATTTCAATGTACGTGTTAAGTACATGTCTTCCAGATGAAAGAGTTTATAGGACAATTACTCTGAGGTTCATCTGAGGATAATGTGGCTTGGTTTATGGATGCCGTGTTGTCCTTTACAGATGTCATCCTGTCCATTAAGGATGTCATCTTGTTTATTACAGATGTCATCTTGTCCATTGTGGGTGCCATTTTGTCCATTACAGATGCCATCTTGTTCATAAATGGTGCCACCTTGTCCATTATGGATGCTTTCTTGTCCATTCTGGTTGCCCATTGGTCCATGATGGACAAATGTTGGACAAGGCCCATCAACTATTTATCCTCCTGTTTCAGGGACATAGGGATCACCATAGCACCCATAGCAACAGGTCCCATGCAGGCATGTCCACTCTCCTAAGAAAATTACCATACGTAGTTCAGCCCCACAACCCCCCTTTATGTTTTACCGAAACCTTTTAAGCTGGCTCCCAGGCTCAGATATTCTACTTACAAAACTGATGCTTCTCTCTTCATCCCGGTAATGTCCCTCAGTCACGAACCATGATGATAACGTTACGGCCAATGGCTGGTGTTAGCTACAGAACAGTGACAATGAGATATGGGGGGGTTGTAAGTAGAATATCTTAGGAGCGTGTTTGAAAAGTAAAACAAAAATGGGGCTTATGAGGCTGAACCATGTGGGGTAACATTTTGTTAGGACATGTTCTTGGCTTCAGTTTGGCCAGGTTGGGTTGAACTGCACCAAACTGTTTTTTAAGTGGGTTGGGTGCCCCCATCTGAAATCTTTGGGGCTATGGGGCCCTGGGATTTCTAGCTAAGCCCCTGTCCTGTTTGGATCTATATTCAGTTTTTGGTGGGAGACGATTGGTCGTGTCCATATTTCCCATCAAACAGCTGGTCTAACACAAATGTCAGCACCGCTGATTCTGTATCAATATTTGATAGTCTTGTAAACAACGATTTAAAGGAGAACTAATGAGGCAGTGTAAATAGGCCTGGATTAATTCTTTATTACTCCAATTACCGAGAGGTGTAATGTGCAGCTTTCTGGATTTCATGATTTCTGCAGCCCTACTAGTGAAAGTAACAAATGGTTTTCTCACTGTTCAGTCTTGAGTATTAGACGGTCATAGTGAGATCACCCATTGGTTGCTTAAAGGGTATGTCCACCCCTTTGATAAAAATTGAATATGTTATGCAGGACCCCCCAAAACCTCAGTTAAATTTTGCTTAAACTTGTCAAATATGCTCCAAGAGTGAGAAATTATAACAAGTCCACCATCCATAAACTGAGGTTTTGGGGGGTTCTGCATAAAATATTATTTATTTTTTTTGAAGGGGTGGGCATACCTTTTAACATCTTTGATAGAGAGGGAAGTGGGATAGAGAAGTCAATCCTGGACACACTTAATAACCCATCCAACCAGAGGGAGAAAATACAAAGTCATTGCAGATGTAGCCAAGGGTGGAATCGAGGCCACGAGGATGAGGATCATCGTTAACCACTAAGCCACCCTGTGCCATTTCTGTGCTTTATTGTGCAATAGGTGTAGGCAGTGCACCATGTGTTTCTTATTGTAATAATAATGATAATAATATTGTGTCTGATGACTGTAGCACAGGCTATTTTTACAGCCCTTCTGAGCCTTTAATGTAGGATCACGGCTATGTGTAAATATTCCCAGATGTGTGAGTGGGGGAAAGGAAGGTGTCATGTGACACAGAATCATTCCCATTCATAGACACTAGTATTAGAATACTCCATGCTGGTCACGTGACACTGCCATAAAATATAACTAATTATGTGTGATCTGCACCACCTCAATCAGATGTGGATTGTGGACACACACTATTTATTGAGCAGTGCTCACTGGGGTAAAAAGTTCATCTGAATTTGGTAACCATTCTGTGAAGGTTTATGTGGTTATTATATGAAACTACATGTTCCTGAAATTCCAGTCATACCTGTTATTCTATCCCCTTTATTAATTTTATATTTTCACATTAGATTATCTTATCCGATTTTATATCTGTTATTATTCAGTCTAAATATTTTTGTATTTACAGATTAAAGCTACAAATCTGTAAATTTACAGATTGAAGTTAAAACAAAGACAAAATGCCCATGATATTTATAGGGGAACTAACAGGTTACAGGGCATGTCCACCCCCAAAACTATACTCCCCCCCACTAATGGCCCCACCATGTAGTTAATAAAATCCTTACCTTTCATCCCAGCTCCATATGGTTCTCCTGTAGTCCCCCCAAAGTCCCAAAAACTGCCCCAGAGGATAGCATAGTCCCCATATAGGACTCTGCCTCCTGTCTCGCCTCCGGGAGAAGTTTGGCATGCGTACTGCAGCCCTTCCAGATACTGTCTGTCATATTTCAATGATCTGTAGTGTGTGTACACACTTAAAACTCCCACTTTGATCTGGTTTGGGTACCGTCACTCTTCAATTGGCCAGTGATTCAACCAATGAGCACGCTTTTTGCAGATTGTTCCCAGTGACCCCAGACTGCTTAATGCAGAGTTAATCTTTAAAAGAAAAGATGGACAATGGGCATCCCATAGCCTTGTATAGTATCACATAGTGTCATAGTATTTGTGTTAGGGTTTTTATGTTTGTTACATGTTTTTTATCAAATGAAAATTCTTCAACCATGTCAAGGTAACCCCATTATGGAAGGACTTGGGACATTTCTCTGGGCTTGTCATCCCCTTCAATGTGTGCAAAATACAGGGTACAGGTAAGGCTTGGTTACACACAACTAACATATGATATGTCTGAGATACAAAATGGAGTCATTAGTACTGATATTTCGGTCTACAATATGTTATGGTTCATCACCAGCCAATCCCATTAAAAGATTGGGGCAGTTGGTCAATCATTGCCAAATATCGATACCCCTCCTACTGGACAATGGTTAAAACTACCATGAGCTTGTCACAACCACTTTGTAGATGATGACATGACAGAGAACTAGGGCAATCTACACTCTAGTTTGTGGACCACAACCTTGTATTTACGCACTAGGCTGAGGCCTGCGCGGAGCCAGAAATAAAAGTAGTGACCACATGCATTTTATAATCAGACCAGAACGCAACACACATGGTGTAGCCAGGTTCAACGCGTGTCATGCCGATTGCAAATGGACGCTCTTGGTTGTGGCCTAGCCCTAACTGATAATAACTCCTTCCTCCTCTTTAAATTTGTCATATTCTAACAATCGAAAAACTAGGGTCCAAGGATGCAGAGCTGCTGTGTGACAATGTTACATTATTATTATATATTGTATTGTAATGGATATCTCTGTTCTGTTTCAGTTCATTACAATGCTGCCTTTCCTTCTTCTGGTCATGGCTATTCCAGTGGTAAAGGCTGAATTGTACCAGGATGATAGACTGGATTCAGATTGGGAGACGTGGAAGAGAACCTATCAGAAACAATATAACAGCCAGGTACTGAGATACACAAGAACAATCTGGTTTGTCCTTGGTAGAAATATAAGATATTTTAAAGGGCAAGCCCAACCCTCAAATGAAACATTATATACAGGTAAATAACCCCCCAAAACCCTAAACTGTAATAGTCTGAAATCTTAAATATAAAAGTCTTACCTCAGTTACCTGAAGTGCTGCACAAGGTCCTGGTGCCCCCGGCTCTGCTTCCTGGCATAAAACATTAAAGGGCAAGTCCCTTGCGTACAGGTAAATCATCCCCAAAACACCAAAGCTGCAATAGTTAGAAATCTGAGAGATGTAAGTCTAGCCTGAAATGCTGCCTGATGTTCTGTTACCTCTCTTTCTACTTCCTGAACCTTCCAGTTAGCAGCTGTCAGCAGATGACGGCCAATAACAATGCTAATGCCCTAGCTGCCTAATCTGAGCATGCTCAAGCTCAGAACCAGGTCACTAGATTGCTCAGTTCCCATGAGGCATACAGAAGCATAGCAAGCATAAGTAATTCCAGAGGACAAAGTAGGATATATCAACATATTTTAAAGAGGCCATTCTTTATGAGGGTGGAGTTGTGACATCACATGATATCCATCACATGATATCCATCCAAGATGACAAAAGGGGACTAAGAAAGTCTTTTTTTACCCGATCAGATGTGCTAGAAAATTATTTCTTTGATTGGTTTGGGCTATAATACTGTATCAATCTGTGTACGGACGCCAATAATGATGCATTAAAAGGTCATAGTTGGGGAGTGTTGAATGTGTAAGAACCATGTGGTTTTTTTTTACAATTTAGACCACAATATTGTTATATTATTACACTCACATGAAATATACCCGTCAGTGAAAGGCTACACAGAAAGGGGACACAGTCATCTTTCATGGTTAGCTGCTCCTTGATAACTGTTTATTACATAATACAATTTAATATTTGGTCTTTGCTTTGCCTTTAGCAATTATTCACAATATATACTATACAAATGTGTTCTCACATTTAACAACATATCACATGTACATTACTTTCCCTTTAATTCTCATGAGCATATTATATATAATAAATCATCATTTCACCAGAATACCAGTGCAGGATCCACTATATAAACTTTGTATTTACTTACAATAGTGTAATCTTTATTATCAGCATTTTAAAGCTATCTGGCTAAATTAACACAAGATACCTGGTACATCTGACTATACAGCATACATGGAAACAGATCATCATTTAACTTTAAGATATTAAACTTTTAACAAGCCTAAAATAAACTGATATCACTCACACTGTCTTAATCACTTATAATGGCTTCTACCATTTACACTGGGCGCCATCTTGCAGCATACATTCCAGGGTGATACAGATGAATGAAATAATCTATTTTACTGTATGCAGGAGCTGTAATAGTGACACAGATACACATATATCCAATATAACATTTCTTTAGAGCTTTAAACTATGAGTCCACATATATATATATGTTCACATCCATTATTAGGCCATATGGTGTCCTCCATTTTACCACAATGGTATAACTTGCAATGATTTAATCCACTTTAAGTGATATAATGTTCCAACTGCCTCTACACTGAGTCTGGTTATTATATCAATGGATGCTATAAACATATTTGTTTATTAACAGGGTTTTATAGCACATACCTGTATAATGAAATAATAAGGGACACAGAGCCATCTTTCATGGTTAGCTGCTCCTTGATAACTGAGAGCTAGCCCTTCTGTGTCTCAAATAGCTATAGTGCTGTTCTGGCACTCCCCCTGCAGGCTGGAGTACGTATAGCTTGATATACATCTTTCTCTAAGCTAAATATACACTTCTATATTTTAATTAAAAATACTTGTAAATGTGGCAACAGATTTACTGGGGTCACATAATCATTAAAGGGACAGTTCAGTGGAAATGATCAATATTTGTTAAATTGTTACTTTGTGTAATGCCTTCTTAGTTATTCTACATATTCTCTCCCATTTTGAAAAATCAGTTGATTTCATACCCTTTGCTCTTCCCTGCTGTTGACATTAGTGAGATGACATTTCAGGTTCTAATGGTCCTTCTTCTTCCCAGGATGCACCACATCCTTGGAATGTTCCTAACAGTAATTTCTACTGAATGGCTGTTGGATGGGTCAAACATGCTCAGATCTCTACTGAACAACTGAATCAACCCAGGCGCTGGGTCAAGGGCAAGACCATAACGGTCTCTATTAGGGGTCCTGCAAACAGGAAGTCAGTATTTCGGTTGCATTTGTTTATACACAGACACAATGCTGAATGGGCAGATTAAGGTCATTGGGATGATAAAATACTGCTCTTTTTTCTGAAAAGCAAATGTATTTGCACTGAACTTCCCCTTTAAGACTTGTACCCTCAAAACCCTGATCTGGGTAAGATGAGTTGGGATAAATCGACAGGACTGTGCAGAATTGTGGTCCTCACAGATAGGGGCTGTGGTGGGTCTAGAGATTAGAGGGTACAAGTAATTACAAATATGCACGCTGGGCTGTTAGTGAAGATGGTCAATCATCGTATTTAGAAAAGTATGAAGAGAGTTTGTGGAAGCAATGATATTATCTTTGTTATTATTATTAACTGACAACGGAAATCTCTAGAGACTAGCAAAGAATTGTTCTGTTTATCTTAATCCGTCAGGAACTGGGCTTGATCACTCACATATTTACCGTACTCGCTCTATCAAATCTAGAAAACAAAAAGACACATTATCCCGGGTCTCCCCCAGGCCTACTAGGTGGTATGATCTTGGTACATTAATGTCTAGATTAGCCTTCTTTTTTACAGACCGATGAACTCATGAGACGTCTTATCTGGCAGAAGAATCTCAGGATAATCAACACCCATAATCTAGAGTTCTCTCAGGGGCTACACACCTATGAGATGGCCATGAACAAACTAGGAGACATGGTGAGTTGACAGACACCTAGTGACTGTTCCAGGCTATTTACCAAGAGACACATATTCCAGTCTATATTTATCATAGGTTAGCATGTCTTTAAGACCAGAATAGCGGTGGCCACACAGTTTGCAGAAATACACTAGCTAGCTATTCTACATTGTGACTTTCCGGAGTTTACCCAGAGAAGCAAATGTGATATTGATTGGTTCTGAGTATTCGAGTCTCTGGGTAATTGGCCCTGATTGCGTACTCCATCTTCTATATATTCTGTGTAACTTTAACTTTTGAGCTGGTATATCTACCTACATAATCCAGTATGTGCAATGATGTTTATGGGACACTCCTGATACAGCAAAATTTAACTTCAGCTTTGGTCTATTTAGCACAAAATGTGAACTGAACCGATAAACATAAAGGGAAAGAAGAAGCAAATTAAGATGAAATAACTTGATATGGAAGTAAATTGTTTTTATCCATCTTCTAGACCAGTGAGGAGGTTGTGCAGACAATGACTGGCTTGAGGGTCCACACACGATCCAGGTCCATCAACATTACTTCTGAAAAGCTAAATGAACCAGAGCATATCCCTGACTCCATTGATTACAGGAAAAAAGGCTATGTCACTCCAGTTAGAAATCAGGTAACACTTGTTCTGTGCATTCACTTATTATATACATATTATTTTATATTATTAGTTGACGTAATATCTTTTATCTTCATACATAGAATTGTCTTAATATTACATGGCTGATAGCCTTGCGCAATCCTGGCTCATGATTGCCATGTTACCATGCAAACCGATTGGTATGTCGGCCAGAGTGCCAGAAAAGAGGACAACCAGGCAGGTTCTTTGCAAGAATAAATATGCAGTTGAAACTGCCTGGTTGTCCTTTTCCTTCCCTATAAGTATATTGTATTGACTGGTGGCTGATCCAGTGGGAGAGCAAACCATGAGACCGGAGATTCATTTGTACAACCTCTAATAAGACGCCAGAAAAGAGGCCAATATTTGCCTGTACTGTAGACATATTCACACACCAACAAGATCTATAGTTTGAATCAAACTGTTTTGTGGAAAATATTCATTCTTCCAAATGATTTGACATAAATGTTTGCTGGGTGATCGATCAGACCAAAGCATCGGCACATGTGTCCAACCTAATGAAGTTAATTTCTGTAGATGTAATCTTGCAGACTTAATACACATGTGCATCGATATGCAAGAATGTCCGTTTTGGCACTTCGTCGGCAAGGGCAAGTCAACCCTTTCAATGAAAAATTGCATATACTGTAGGTAAAATGTTCTGTTACTTCTCTTTCTGCTTCCTGGTGTTTCCAGTCAGCAGCTGTCAGTCATGGATGTGACAGATGACATCACAATGACTGAATGCTATTCCCCTAGCTGCCTCCTCTGAGCATGTGCGAGCTTGTAGAAAGGCTTGGAGAATTTAGAGAGGAGGCGGAGACTTTTGAGAGGCAAAAGGAAGGGGGAAGAATAACATTTCACTGTCCTACATCTGTCAGCTTTCTAACTATTGAAATGTTAGACTTTAATGGGTAATTTACCAATATATAATTTTTCAATTGAGAGGTAAACATGCCCTTTAACATTATGACTACGGAATCTTCTGACAACCTGTACCTTGTACAAATCTGATTCAGGGCTCGTTTTAAAGTAAAAAAGTAAGTTTTAAATATACCCAACTTGTTTGATAACCATAGTCCTCCTTTAAGTGAAAAGTCACTTACTGTATATTTTATTTGATCCGTATCTATCTTGTAAGGGGTCCCATAATTCATGAGACATTATCTTCCACCTGTTTTCATTTTCCAGGGCCAATGTGGTTCCTGTTGGGCTTTTAGCTCAGTAGGGGCTTTGGAAGGTCAGCTAAAGAAAAAAACTGGTAAAATTGTCGTGCTCAGCCCTCAGAACCTAGTGGACTGTGCCAAGAAGAACGATGGGTGCGGAGGAGGCTACATGACCTATGCCTTTGAGTACGTTCGTGATAACAAAGGGATTGACTCTGAGGAAGCTTATCCATATGTCGGACAGGTGAGAACACACAATGCAAAATAACCAAAAATGGTGAAACAAATTGTATATCAGACTTTTCTTTATGATCGATTAAACTTTGATCTTACAAAACTCATGTCATTTTACAAGGTTTTATCTTGAGTGGCTTATTGCTTACTCAAGTTTAACGCATTCATTTTCTGCTTAGTCACCTCATGAAAGACTGCAGGTTACTCTTGTGTAATCAAGAAAATTCCATGAGATTAAAAAGGTTCTCAAACTGGCAATGTGAAATCCTTTTACTTAGATTGCTAGGTAAATATTTATGCTTCAGTTAAACAATTTCAGAACCCCTCAAAAAAGATATCTGTATATATACTCTCCACTTAAATGTTGTCCTGGGACACTAGTTATGCACCTGCTATGGTCCATTAATTATTGGTCAAAAAAAGGCCAAAATTATAGAAATGTTAAAGGGCAATTATAGTGAAAAAAACACTTTGTCTATATTCAATGTACAGATCACTTAGTATAAGCTGCCTGACTTTCATGTTGCTGTGTGGCTCCATTTCTTCACACTGGCAGAAGTTTGTACCAAGCTGTGTAGTCCCCCCTTCCCTCTCTGTCTAGTCCCCCTCAAGCAGTAAAGGGCTGTATGAAAAGTCCGGGCATGCTCAGTTAAAAGCACTTTAAATGAAGTGCTGACATCCTGTTGACCCCTCCCTTCCAGAGCTAGACTGCAAGCAAGCAAAGTGTGGGAGAAAGTAGCAATATGCTGAAGGGAGGGGCAGAGATTCTTTACAAGTAAGTTACTGAACTCTGCCTGTTCTCTGCTAATTGTTATTTGTTTTTGTACCTAAAGTTCATATCCCTTCCCCTGCTTAGCTGAGATCAGAATCAATGAAGATTGAGTCAGTGTAGCAGCAGCAGCTGTAGTGAGACCTTCACAAACACAGTAAAACTGCTTGTTATCCAGATACATTTCAGTTGCTTTAGTCTATATATTTCATAGATTGCACTGTGTGTCTTGTTTGGTATATAGTCTGTATTACTGTATTATTATATATACTGTATTAGTGTTTACTTGGTGATGTCCATTTGAGTCACTGGTTTTGTATGTATATAAGAGGGGAGGGACTGTGAGGGTGAGGCCACACTGCAACGCACAGGAATCGCGCACAAAATCGCGAGCGTTATCGCACGCGATTGTGTGCGCGATTCTTGCGCGTTTCGCGCTCGCGTTCGCGTTTTGCGCGTGCGTTTTCGCCTTTTCACGTTATGGAAACGCATGCGTTAACGCACCAAAAATGGTGAACGCATGCGTTACCATAACGCGAACGGACGCGCAATCGCATGCGCATCGGAAATCGCGGGAATTTTTGCGTTCCCGCGATTTCCATTTTAGCGAAAATCGTGGGCGCAAACGCGAGCGCGAAACGCGGGCGCAAACGCGCGAAAAACGCGCTAGTGTGGCCTAGCCCTTATAGTGCGTTATGCTCATATTGCTGGGTTAATGGTTTATTGATTGTGTTTAGCACTACAGAATTTGACTATGTGTTGCACATGGTACTTGTGGGTGAGGGAGTGTGTGACAGTACTGCAGGGGAGCTTTGGATTGTGTGGGTGTGTGCCTTTGAGTGACAGATGAGGTGTAGCAGCTCCTACAAATCACAGCATATTCAAAGGCTTATATCTCGGGGTCTATGAAGAATTTAAAGAAACTAAAGGTACCCTGGTGGTTGGGATGACTTATAGGATACATTAGAAGGAATTAAAAAAAAAAAACTATTTTCTCACTATAATTGCCCTTTAACTTCAGCTTAAAACATGCGCCCCTTATAACGGAGAACCTACTTTTTAAATTAAAACAACATATATATTATCTTAATGTTTTCCCTAGTTAAAGATTGACACTAAAATCTTACAGTAAAATCCTGCAGGTACCACCCCCTCTTGTAGATCAAGGTGCTCAGACACGCTCAGTATCATTCACCTAGAAAGCGAAATTTTCCAATCAGCCACTGTGTTTATCCCTGTGATAAAGGAACAAAGAGAAGGGGGTTACAACTGGAAGTAAACATGCTAAGGAATTACATAGAAAGACAAGTAGATACATAATTTTATCAATTTCTGGGCTGGGCTATAAATCAAGGGAATGTCTTTTAAGTTGAAGATCGCCTTTAAAGGGTATCTCCACATCCCTAAAAAAATTGATATGTATGTAAAATTGGTTACAAAAGGTACCAGCCTTAGTTCCCCAGGTTACAGCCTCTTCAGCACAGAACAGCAGAAGGGGCGGGTCCAGCAGCCGCATCTGTTATTGTCTGAGACTCAGCTAATCATTGATGCAGCTGCCGGTCTGACCCCTTCTATATGTAGGAGACGATTTGGGGGATTTAAATTTAGCATGCAAGGTTGGGGGATTCCCTTACCTTACTTCTTTTTCAATTAGGCCTCAGACACAATGCTTTCACAAAAGGTATTTCGGAGGGAGGGGAGGGGGAGAGCTACACTGCCCATGCCACAAACCTCTGAGAGGAGTAGAAAGGGGCTGATTTGGATTACACACAGAGAGGTTCCTACTCTTCATTTTTCTGGACTTTCATCAGGCCCTGTAGGACAACTGTATGGTACAGAAGAGAAAGGTAGGGATCCTTTAATGCTACATAGTGGCACCAAAAAAGGTATGTCCATTCTTAAAAAAAAAAAAAAGTTGATATATAATCAATATATCTGGCAAATTATTAGAATATTATAACCAGTTTATTAAAGGAACACTAAACACATAAAAATGACTAAGTGCCATTCGTTTCTATTATTCACAGGGAGGTGAGAACCTTATTCTCACCTCCCTGTGATAATAGGACGCTGGGGGACCAGGAACTTACCTTACCCTCCGCTCCACTCGCAGCCGCTCAGTCTCTGAACAGCTGTTCTGTCCCGATCGCGCGCCCTATCTTTTGATTGGCGCGCATGCGCCTAAGATAGGGCGCGTGGTCGGGACAGAGCGGCTGTCAGAGACTGAGCGGCTGCGAGTGGAGCGGCGGGTAAGTTAAGTTCCTGGTCCCCCGAGCGTCTATTATTCACAGAGGGTGAGAATAAGCGTTCTCACCTCCCTGTGAATAATTAGAAACGAATGGCACTTAGTCATTTTTAAGAAGTATTGGCGTTTACAGGTCCTTTAAGGATAATTATTGCCTCCATTCTAACAGAGTAAGCTGGCTCCTCCCTCAATCAGGGCTGTGACTGCTGGCATCACATTATTTACTGCTGTCCCCCCTACTGCCTTTACGGCACATGCACAAGCTTGTAAAAAGCTCATTGAGGGAGGAGTCTGATACCTTTGCCAGAAGAGAACTTATCATTATAGAGTATTTCCACCCCTAAATTAAACTTTTTGCTATGTGTAGCTCACCCCATCCCACCCCCAACTGACGATTTACTTTTCCAAGAAAAGCCACAGAAAGATACTTACAGACTTTCGATCCCCCGGTGCTCTGTTCCCTGTTCTCTGCTGACCAGAAGCAGCAAAGAGGGGCGGGACTGGCAGCCGTGTCTGTAATTGGCTAGCTGGCAGAGCACTGGGGGAACGAAGGTCTGTAAGTATCTTTCTGTAGTTTTTCTTGCAAAAGTAAATCGGCGGTTGGGTGTGGGCTAGCTAGGCAATGCAGGAGACAGAAGGGATCCTCTGCGTGTGCCAGAAACCTCTTAGAGGACACAGAGGAAGCAGGGACCGGATGACTCACTGACACCTCCTCTTCACTTTTTCTTTTTGCACAAGCACTGCAGGAGAACCATTTGGAGCAGACATGTAAGGTAAGGATTTTGAACACTACACAGAGGGGCCAGTATGGGGTTAAATTTAAGTTTTGGGGGTGGACATGCCCTTTAAAGGGCATCTATAGTGAAAAAAACACATTGGCCCATTGCAAAGTTAAATTCATGTACTCTGTACTGCCTTTCTCCTACCTCTGTCAGTGACTCTGTTTTTCCATGGTGTCAGATCTCTCTGCAGGACTCTCCCCTTCCCCCTCCCCTCCTCCATGTCTCAACTCTGGCTACCCAACAAGCTTCTCATGTACAGTAGGAGCTAAAAGTTCAACATCCTGAAAAACACACCCATGCACAGTGGCCAATGGAAAGCAAGCTGTCTTGGAGAGATGGATCTCTCCGTGTCCTGTTGCAATAAGTTCTTTCTCTTTGTGACTCATCATCAAACAGTGAACGCTGTCAAGAAGGGGGGTCAAGTGCAGCCTTATCTCTGCCATCAAAGCTACCTCTCTCCCCCAGCATTAGCTCTATCTCTATGTTTATTACAGAGCATGGAGGGGTGAGGGACCTGAGCAGGGAAGAGGGTCACATAACAGGGATTTGATTGACAGCACAAGTAGGAGTAGAGGAATGCAATCACATATTATTCTAATTTTTGTATCTCAGGACAGAGAGGGAATCTGAAAAAGTGATGACACTCTGGGGGTTGTGGGGAATTATAGAACACATGGAAAGAAAAAAAAAAAGTTCATTTTCCCACTAAAGATGCCCTTTAAATTTCTGGCTACAAATACATGTAATAAACTGGTAAAAATAGTTTGGATTGCAGGCAGATAACTGGCGAGTCACCAGTTATTTTGTTTTAAGGCTGGAGATGCCCTTTAACCTTAAGGAAAACCAAGTGCGAAATCACATTTAGTTCAGGTGATTCGTCACAGTTTACTGTTTTCCAGAAGAATTAGTATCTCAGATCTCATTATGCGGAATTCAAGGATACATGTGTCACTTTGCTTCTAGTGAACATGTGTAATCATCTAAATCATAGTAAATAGATGGTTTTCCTTGTTCTATGGAGAGAGATCAGAGATGGACTAAAGTGGGTACATACAGTAACGATAAAGCCCCGATACCGTCGGATCCGACGGTATCGGGGCTTTATCATTACTGTGTGTACGTTCTTTCCCCGAACGAGCGCGCGGCCGCGAACGATCGGGTCGCCGTACGCTCGTTCGAGGCCGAAAATTTCCATCGGCCGCCTAGACTATAGGGAGTCTATAGGGAGTCTAGCGCGGCCGATGAAACACACATCCGAGCGTTCTCCCTATAGGGAGAACGCTCGGGCCTGTGTGTATGCAGATCTTTGAAAGATGGCAGACAGGATCTTGCAGATCCTGTCTGTCATCTTTCAGAAATCTGTACTGTGTGTACCTAGCTTTAGGATTGGATGTGCCCTAGGGCAAGGCTTTAATTAGCTGTGTGTCTATTGGTTGCACTTTAATACTGTTTGATAGCTGGAGCCCTGAAGGTTTCTACACCCTGGGCAAGAGCTTTGGTAAATAATCCAGCGCAGGTTCAGACTATCGATGGGGGGAGTTAGGGATGGGATTAACCTCCTGACATTGCCGCTACTTTCCCCTCTCTAATCATTTTGCTATTGAATTGATTGCATGACGATTATCTGGATGCCCAAATGTCGTGGTAACATTGTCTATGGCCTGGATAAAGTCTGGTTCACACAGGCAGATTTCCCACTCAATATCCCAAAATAACGGCCCATCAGGGAGATTCAATAAAAGTTCTTATCGTTTAAAATGGTGCTAATTTAGCCCCAACCAATCAGATCTTATTAACATTTTGAATTGAAAGCTAACATCTGATTTGGTTGGGGCAAAATTAGCACCATTTTAAACGATAAGAACTTTTATTGAATAACCCTGCTTGTGTACTAGACCTTAAAGTCATGTGTATTCCAATATCTAACTTACTTGAGGGCTGATGCAATATAAGGTGAATTGGTTTGCCTATACTATAAATTTGCAGCAACCAATCAAATGTTTGCTTTTTACTGGGTTACTGCAATTAGATAACATCCGATTGGTTACTGCAGATTGATAGCACGGGCAAACTTTTGCACTTTTTACTGCATCATCCCATTGGTCTTTTATACTTTTAATAACAGGACCAGCAGTGCATGTATAACGTGTCTGGCAGGGCAGCTAAATGTAAAGGGTTCAAGGAAGTCACAGAAGGCAGTGAAAAGGCATTAAAGAAGGCAGTGGCCTTGGTGGGGCCTGTGTCGGTCGGTATTGATGCTGGGCTGTCCAGCTTCCAGTTTTACAGTAAAGGTATGTGTGTGATTGACACAATCATTACAGAATATTTACTTTCTACACAATGTGATTACCAAGTTGTTGTATTATTATGAAAACAATATGCATAACACACAGTTAATGTATTAAAAGATATATTCACCTATAGTTCTCATTTCAACTATATATAAATGGATTCCCCATTACTTACCCTTATTTAAAGGGTATGTATACTGAAAAAATTACTTTGCCTCAGCTTAACATGTATATAAATACATGTTAGTTATCAGACCAGACCAGAGGGAATTTCCCACCATGCAATTCATACCAACTGTCAACATTCCAGCTACAGCAAAATTGCACAAAAGAGTTTATGATAATAAGGAACTTGATTGACAGCTTAATTGTAAGATATTTCATATTGGATATCTAATGAAATAAGGGAAAAATCAACAAATAAATGATACAGTGTATTTGGGAAGAATGATAGTTTCCAGTAATGGGAAATTATCAATTTTTACAATCTACATACCGTTTAATGCTTTTATTTTATAAGCTTGCAGAAGGGGATTCACTTATACAAGGTGGTCTCTGGCAAGGACTAGACAGTTAACTCAACACGATGAAACTTGTATGTTAACCTAGTACATTGACTGTGGAGGACCCCTGGATATTGATTTGCAACTCTGATTTACTGTGTTCCTTGTAGGTATTTACTATGACAAAGACTGCAAAGCTGCGGATATAAATCACGCTGTCCTGGCTGTGGGCTATGGAATACAGAAGAAAGCAAAATACTGGATTATTAAGAACAGGTAATCAGTTTCTTATGTCTACATTGTATAGAAAATGTATGTATTTTTGACATTTTCTATACACACTAAGTACCCCTACCTCCTTGTGATCTAAGCTAAGTGATCAAATCAGATCAGAGTTGGCCAGCACCATGACTGGCTGTCAGTTTTTTAGCACAGCTCCTGGCTTCTCTCCTTACTACACTCTGCACTTGTGCGGTACAGAAGAAAGTCAGGTCAAGTTGGATGGATGATAGCAGTTTCCAGACAACTTTGAAACCAATCAATAGAATTCAGGTATTACTTGTGGGAAAATGGTCATAGTTGCCCTTTAAATTTTTGTGAAAAATGATTGCTTTAAAGGGAAAGTTCAGTGCAAATACATGTAGTTTTTAGAAAAAAGAGCAGTATTTTTTCATCCTAATGACATTTATCTGCCCATTCAGAATTTTGTCTGTGTATAAATAAATGCACAACCGAAAATACGACTTCCTTTTTGCAGGACCCCTAATAGAGAACCGTTATGGTCTTGCCCTTGATCCAGCGCCTGGGTTGATTCATTTGCTCAGTATAGATCTGAGCATGTTTGACCCATCCGACAGCCAATCAGTAGAAATTACTGTTAGGAACATTCCAAGGAGTGGTGCATCCTGGGAAGAAGGAAGGACTGTTAGAACCTGAAATGGCAGCTCACTACTGTCAACAGCAGGGAACGCACAAAGGTATGAAATCAACTGATATTTTCAAAATGGGGAAGAGATATGTAGTTTGTGCATTACACAAACTACAATTTAACAAATATTGATCATTTCCACTGAACTGTCCCTTTAAAGGTTCAGCAATATAGATCCCTGAACACTTTCTGTTTTCAGCAGCTTGTAATATGTGATCGGCTTCTGCCTGCATTAATAGGCCCACCCCTCAACTGTCAATTATTGCAGGTATTTCATGTCTCTCCCAGCATTAAAGCCTCGTACACACGTACGATACTTCGCCCTATGAACGACCCCCCAGGAACACGCTCATGCGCAACAAATGGCTGTTTTGGCCGATAATCACACGCATGTATGCGTTTGGTCGGGCATCGTCAATCCACCATGGCTGATCAACAAACGACGCCTAACCGAACGCATATACACGTGCGATTATCGCCCCAAACTGCCGTTCGATGCAGGTTCTCAGGAGTTGTTCGTTGGGCGAAGAATCGTACGTGTGAGTGAGGCTTTAATCTAAAAGTGACCATGCTTAAGTGACCTGTTCCCTTTGGAAGGAGCAGAGGGTCACGGATGTTCACTCAAGCTACTGGAATCAGGTAGTTTGAACTTTATCTGCAATATAATTACTCACAGGCTGCTGCCAGAGTGTGATCCAAGGCTCATTTTAAAAGAAACACTGCAGGGTTTAATATAATCCTAATCTGTTCAGAGATCACAGTTGCTTAAGTGTAGATGAGTTACAGGGGAGACAAGGGTCAGTCTTTTGCAAGGGACCACAACTGTGCATCACAGGGTGCATGGTGCAGGTATCTCAGATAAAAAGTAAGAACAAAAGCTTTCAGGCCATTGGCCATGAGAAAATCCTGATGTGATTGTTGCTTTAATTTTAGATTTAATTCTCCTTTAAGAACTAAAGTTCATTAATAAGTTTAAGGGGAAGTACAACTTAAACACCATTTTTGACATACAGTTGTTGATTGATGATTACTTATCTTTCTATGAAATTCTGTACCCAGAGATAAAGCTGAACATTTCTAAATGAGCACCGGGGTTTTCCCCGTGTTTATTTACTCTAATTTAGCATTGTTTGTCAACATATTATAAACAGCATAAAGAAGTTCCTTAAAGGGCAAGTCCAGCCCTAAAATAGAAAACTTTACATACGTGTAATCACCCCCCAAACCCTAAACAGTGATAGTTTGAAATCTGAATATATAAGTCTAACCTGAAATCCTGTACAATGTCCTGTTTCCCTGTTTCTCTTCCTGGTTCTTCCAGTTAGTAACTGTCAGTTATGGATTTGACATCACAGCCAATGACTGAATGTTAATCCCCTGTCTGCCTCTTCTGAGCATGCCCAGGCTCAGTACAGGTTTCTAAATTGCTCAGTTTCGATGAGGCATCCAGAAGCAAAGCAGGCATACAGTAATGAATTCATAGGAGGGTGGCGTTGTCCTTTAAGGTTTGTCCAGGTACTGAGACCCTAACGGACACTATAGGGGTCAGTACTTTGGAAGTTTTTATTTATACACAGACAAATCACTGGATGGGCAGATTATGGTCATTGAAATGAGGAAATAATCCTTCTCTTTATTGAAATTTTATGTGCTAAACGTTCCCTTTAATGTTACAATTATACATGGAAAGAATTTTGGCAAGTTTATAAACAAACAAGTACGCAAGAGGGTATTATTCTATTACAGGGTATCATAAGTTGCCCTTATAATAAATATGACATTGTTTTATGTTAATTGTCATGTCATCACCAGGTCCCCTACACTTCCTACTAATTCCTGCTCTGAAACCATGTCAGTCAATCTGCCCTGTGTCTCCTCCTCCCCTTTGCAGCCCCCCTGGTCCCTTCCACTCATGGACCCCAATGGTCCCTCCAGTTTGCAGGCCCCCCTTGGCCCATTCTCTTACAGTCCCATGTGGCCCAGCCCCACCCATGGTGCTGTGCCTGCCCACTTGGGGTGCATAACCCTGCCCACTCGCGTTGAATAAGACCCACCCACCTGCGGGTGCCGTGGGGCACTCAACCCCCCCCCCTACAGAAACTCTGTAGAAACAGCCTTTTCAGCAGAGTGAGAACTATGTTTTCACATAGTGGGAAAGAAGGGCTGTAGATTCCATTACCTACTCTGTCAGGACTTCACAATTTCCCACAGCGAGAGGAGGAGGGACTTACTGTCTCCCTCACACACTGAGGAGTCTGAGGCTGTGCCCGCCAGCGGCACTGTGCAGGAGAAGCCTTAGGAATGTCACATGTCAGCCTTTAACTTTCTGGTCAGTCATTTCTTTATATCTTGGGCTGTGGAGCACGTAGAGAGGTGGTTGATGCTCATTTTAAAGGTAAGAACTGGCCTTTCATTTAACCTCAACTTGTTTGAGACTACAGTTAACCCTTTAAGGTTAAGCTTCTGTGGGACGATGTTTACTTGGAATCAGATTTGTACATCTGACTTTCTCATTCTTATGGGAAATGACAGGTCAATGACTGCAGCAGTATCCCCCCATCAGTTATAAGTACCAAGATAATATTACTTGGGGGAGTACCAGGGCAGCAGCCCCTTGCAAATGTAGGGGTTCCAGGGTAGATGGGCCCTGACTACTTAATCTACAACCTCTGCAGATCAGGCAGTGATGGGAATCCCATTATAGTTTTGCTGTGGCATTATAAAGAAAGCTGGTTGTGTACAATACGTCAGGACTGGGGCCACTATGGTTGCTCAGGCGGCTGTTATTTTTTTCAACGGAACTTTAATTTCCAGTTTTTAAAAGGAGCCTGACACTCCCCGTGGTACTTCTTTTGAATTACAGTAAGACCAGCACCGTAACCTTGCCTCCTACCAATCTGATTGGAAGCTCCTCAGGGGAGTGACATGGATAATGTGCTGCATTTCCATGTGTCACCCACCTAATAAGTAACATGTAGGATACTAGGATTAAATGAGGATTGAATAGAATGTTGGCTACTGATTTTTACTGGCCCATGAATAATGTTTAACACTGCCTTTTAGACCAAAATTTTTTGCTCGCTGTCAGTCCAGCAATCTAAAATGGCCTTAATGTTATAGTAACTGATATAATAAAGGTCATAGCATTAACTTCTGTGGGTCTTGTCACAGGACGCCCTGTGTGAGGTTGTGGGAAATAAGGCAAACCAGGCAACACATTAGAGGAGCTTTATTATAACGCACCAGTACCAAGCACAACCGTATCCTACCAAGCAAGCACTGTCCTTGGCTCCACTCTCTGGACTCCATCACCTTGGCTCTCAACTGCAGGGCTGCTGCTGACATCTCCTGGGCTGCTGAATCCTTCCTGGCTCCTGGGTCCCTTGCTCTCAAGCTAAGGGACAGCATAGTGTGGTTAAGCTCTGAGCTGCTAGGCACTACCTAAGCATGTGTCCTAGCTCTGTTCTAATTTAGTGGGCTAAAGCTGCTCCTTTTATTCCCAAATTCCCTTTGAAGTGTAGATGAGCAACCTTCAACCAGCAGCCAATCATCAGGCTTGTTGAACAGCAGACCAATCAGCAATTAACCTTACTCAATCTGGAATTATAGCCTGACTGACTCCGTACTAAATGACTTTACGACAGGCAATCCCAGGAGTTTTAGCCATTGAGCCATGTTGTGGAAAAAGGACTTAAGGTCCATACACACGGGCGATCGCAGGTGCGACCCGCAATGCACAATGTGTATGAACGGCGGTTTCGGCCGATGATCGGCCCGTGTATGGGCACTTTATCTGCCAAAACAGACGCTCGTTCGGAGATCTGCCAACGGGACGATTAACCAAAATGCCCATACACAATGAGCGTTGCGGGTCGCACCCGCGATCGCATGTGTGTATGAACCTTAATTGCATATTCCCAACAGTGTGCTTGGTACATTTTACATACCGTAAAGATTACTTACATAGATATATCTGTTGTATTCAATTAGATCAACTGGACTTGAAATGTAGTTCTTGAAGACATTTCGCTAGTCATCCGACTGGCTTTCTCAATTCAGAATGACTTGTACAAGAATCTGTGGCAATTATGTACCCTGGAAAATCCCAATTAGCAATCTCACAGCCAGGTGTTAAGGGTGTGATTAGATAGTGGCTGAGGTGTTATAGGAACCCCAGAGTAAGGTGTTAAAACAGCATTGTACATGGCGACAGTTGGTGTCGAACCCCCCCACCTCTATTTAGGCTTGGTTCTTTATTTTCACATAAATGGCCAACTGTCTGCCATGTACAATGCTGTTTTACACCTTACTCTGGGCGTTCCTATAACACCTCTTAGCCACTATCTAATCACACCCTTAACACCTGGCTGTGATATGCTAATTGGGATTTCTCAGGGTACATAATTGCCACATTCTTGTACAAGTCATTCTGAATTGAGAACCAGTCGGATGACTAGCGAAACGTCTTCAAGAACTACATTTCAAGTCCAGTTGATCTAATTGAATACAACAGATATACCATGACCTGGATGAATGAGAACCTTCACAAGCATTACTTACATAGGATATAACACTTGGAGAGGTGGTGCCTGGAAGAAACAATGGTGTTATATTTATTAAAGACTGGGCACCACACTCTCCCTTACAAAGAATTAATCATATAAAAGTATTAAAGCCCCTGATGCTCCATCACAGGTCTTTTTAATGCCAGCTAATGGCTGGCATTAAAGTCCTGCAAACATTAAGATGGACCCACAGAGCACCGTGCCCAATATTGCTCTACTACATTGGAAGTGTGGGAGCGATAGTGGCCCCCAGTGCATCACCCTGTGTATTATCTCTTTGGTTAACTCTTTTGGTGAAAATGTATTGGTCACTGATAAATAAAAAATAATGGTTCGTCTGGTTATTTTATAATCTCCATCTATAATTAATACAATGGTAATTTCCATTACTGTGACAGCAGTATAACTGGCATTTTGCTTTGTCTTTACAGCTGGGGAGAAGAGTGGGGAAATAAGGGATACATTCTTATGGCCAGAGATAAAGGTAACGCCTGCGGCATTGCTAATTTGGCCAGCTATCCTGTCATGTGATCACTACCTTAGCACCTCCGGAGGAGAACTGCCCCTTCCGCAATCATATTTCTCCATCTTCTTCCAGTTTCCACTGAACTACATGTTTGTATATTCCATTATCCTCTCCACTCCATGGTTCTATGTCCACATGTTTTTATAACTGTTATAAATCACATTGCGATATTAGCACCAACCTGTTTATTTCCTTATTACCCTCCTCTACTAAGTTTTAGATATAAATATAATGAGATACTTGAAAAGGAAAATGAAGTGATGTGTTAAAAATTGAACAACGCGGCCTACTGCGAAATCACTGTGTGCAGCCCAAGAACATCACTAAGATAGCAACATCCTTTGATAACAATGTCAATTAAAGGTCAAATATACTTACCTTACCACTCCCCTACTCTTCCCTCGGTCATTAACAGTGCCCAGTACTAAGCCCCTGGATTTAGTGTGGATCAGATCTAATAATAACCTTAACTTTCCCAAATAGCGCCACTAGGGGGAGCGGCCCTTTCAATTGAAGCCAATGGCTGCCATTGACCTGGACTCGATGGGATTGCTATGCCCTGAGCAGGTGACTTTTCCTCACCATTTTGGTCCACTTCTGCTTTCTTCATCAGTCTATGGTTAATGGGAAGATTCTTGCTGAGCATGTCTTCCCATGAGTCTTGTTATCAACAGACTGAGGGGTGGAGCTTGACTGGCAAGGGAAAGTTAAGGTAAATATACCAATTGATCCAAACTAAACCTATGGGTCAGGACCTACCAGTTTAAGTTCTCCCAGGGTATTTTTAAGGGGAGGGTGGGTATAGTTGGACCATTAAGTATCAGACATTACATTTTGATAATTAATCAACACTGTTACAATGTTATTCTACCTGGGTTTTGTGCTAGCCATTTATGTCTCAGGCCAAACCCATTCAGGGGTTTTATGGGTATGTTGGATTGTATCGGGTATGTAGGATTTCTTGATTTTCCAAGAAGCAGTAATGTGAAGTAAGAGAATCTGGTGTGAATCTTTGTATTAAACTGCCTAGTACTATAAATTGTCGTCATAGTTTACACCAATGTTATTCATTAGCAAGAAAATACACCATTGGTTGACATTTAAAAAGCCTGGGCTTGTCTGGAAAGTTTTCACAATTTTGATTTGAGTTTACATTGAGGATAACTGGATTATTCATCGACTGAAAAAGGGAAAAAAATGTCTTTCTTATCTGTAGAATAAAATCCATAGATGTTCCCTAAACAGGTTTTGGGTGACTAAAGTCAATAGAGCTTTGTGTGTGGCCGACATGTCTATTGATGGCACAAAGAGATATATAAAGAATGTGATGTTTTATACACTAATAAAAATAATGATTTTACTGTATATTTTTCATGCTTTGCGCCATTGTTCATTTATATAATCTGGTATGAGACATTAAATGTGCCGTGTTTCTCTTTGTATCTATTGGTGAATTTCTGTGAAGGATCTATGGAAAAATAGCAGCGTTTGTACAAAGTTTACCAGGGGAGCCTATGGTAATAGATTTAGACTTCTCTGATCATCATATCCCAACAAACGGTCACTGCCTGAAAATACACCTTCCAATTTTTCTGGTTGACTGACAAAAAATTTGGATGGTGTTTACCCAGGCTAAGCCCAATCGGCCAGAAAATCAAGCCATGTGTTTTGGCCTCGTTTCCGAACATTAAAGGACAATTATACTCACCTTTTTCCTGATCTATTCCTGCAAAGTACCCAGGGTGAGGACCTAAAATGCGAAGTCCTCACCTCTGAGGATTCCTTGGGTGCTGCAGTCAGACCCCCCCCCATCACTGTGTTACAGTAAGTTCTCCAGTTCACAAAACACCCAGTGTTATAGCCAGCACTCCAGTAGTAGTTATTTAAAGGGCTGCACTAATTGCAATCTAATTGATATTAACTGCATTGTAAGTCACAATAAATGCAGCTAATTGCAGCCAGCTTGCAATTAGTTACAATTTGTACGTTGCATGTTTTAATTATAACCTACGGTAGATAGGCTTATAAATCTCACCTCAAAGGTGGTCAGAGGCTGCACATGAGGCCCTTGAGCAGTGTCGGACTGAACTGTTAGGGCCTACCAGGAAATCTGAGACCAGGGGCCCACCAGGACAAGTTAAGGGCCCACCTAACATTTTATATCTCTACTAGAACTCATTTACATATCTATCTTACTCCTTTTGTTAAAATGCATTTCTTACTGGCCCTTTGGCTCTGTATTTAAATTTTAGCCATTTTTTCTGTTTTCTTGGGTGAATGGGCTGTGGGCTCACCACGGGATTGTAAACCTGTGGGCCAGTCCGACACTGGAGGAAGGCAAAAAATCACTTCCTGACTCCAAAAGGAAAAATAATCTCTGGATCAACAAGAACTAAATGTATTATTTTTATTCATTTTCAATCTAAAATCAGGAACACCAGGTTTCCTTGTTTCATATAGTACATGTTTACTGTGTTGTATGGTCATAATGCCGTAAAAAGTCAGTTTATTTTAAAGGGTAATTTGACCCCTCAGATGAAAACTTGAATACAGGTAAATAATCTCCAAAACTGCAATAGTTAAAAATCTAAGAGGAGCAAGTCTAACCTGGAATGCTGACAGATGTCTGCCTCTTTCTGCTTCCTGGTTTTTCTAGTTTGAAGCAGATGACATCACAAACAATTTCCATTGAAGACCTTACAATCGCCCAAAAATGACTGCCAACCTTAACTGCTATTTTTACCAGTTTATTACATGCATTTGCATGCAGATATATAATGCTAAGTTATATTTCTTTCTAGCTAAGGTATCTGCCCCCTCCCTCTGCTCAATGAGCTTTTCTAGAAGCTTGAGCATGTGCAGAGGAGGCAGCAGGTGAAACAGCAGTGAATCATTGGCTTTGATGAATCATATTAAACACTGCACAGATATGTTATGGGTTTGTAGTAATAGGGAGTTAAACCAATTACGGACATGGAAATCCTGATCGCTGACCCATTTCCCAGGTTTTCAAATTTAATACTTTGTGAAAGTATCTTAAGGCTAAGGCCACACTAAACATGCACGTTGCATGCACTATTGCACAAGCGTTTTGTGCGCATAGGTGCGCATAGGTGCAATCATTAAATTGCACTGATGTGGCCTAAGGTAAACATTTTTTGTTCTGCTGGCTGCATTTACATGGAAACATTAGTTCTAATGTTCAGGATATCACAGCACTGGTACCATTGCTGTATTTCCTGGACTATGCTGTGAAATCCATAAGGACCATCTACATTTCTTTCTGTTTTTATGTGTACCATTCTAAAGAATGTCAGCTGGTTTTCCAGTAGTTTATAATACTACGCTAATCAGATTGTAACCTACTAATTTCTATTAACTAGGTAATAGGTTGGGAGCAAAATTATTATTATTGTGGATTTATATAGCGCCAACATCTTCCATGGCGCTTTACAATTGCATTAAAATACATAAGGAAAACATACATGTTACATACAAGTGTAGTGCAAGTAATTTAATTGCTGGTCCAGCAGCATTCAGTATAGTAAGTTACAGCATTACTGTGGTACAATGGGATGGAGGGCCCTGCCCGAGAGCTTACAGTCTAGAGGAGATGGGAATGAGACATAAGGTAAAGCAGATCAGTAGCTGTAACTAAGTTGTCAGTGGGTTATAACTAGCGGGTCTGTGATGGGTCAGTAAGAGGGGTAGAAGTGTCCAGGTCCAGATTGTAACCTTACAGTCTAGAGGAGATGGGGATGAGACATAAGGTGACAGATCAATAGCTGTAACTAAGTTGTCAGTGGATTATAACTAGCAGGTCTCTGATGGGTCAGTAAGAGGAGTAGAAGTGTCCAGGCCCAGATTGCGGGTTAAGAGGAGAAGATCATTAGCAGAGCGGAGGTTATACCTTGGGTAGTATCTGTCACATCAGAGATGTATGTATTGGAGAGAGCCTTGTAGGATATGGGTAGCAGCTTAAATTGGATCCTTTGGGTAATGGGAAGCCAGTGGAGAGATTGACAGAAAGGGGAAGCGCGTGAGAAGCGGGAAATTAAAGTTAACCATATACAGAGACATCTCCTCTAGCCAGAGTTCTTCTCTTTGAAGAGAGATCCACAAACCCTACAGGAATGGCTAAATGAATGGTGTTGTTGGCATCAGATCTGCAAAAATGATGATTGGGATCTGCCAATAGTCAAGTTTTGATTGGTCTGTAGTTTCTGGTGTAGACGGGTGAGTGGACGCAGTTGAAAATAAAGAAAGATCTGTAATGAGATCAGGACACTGAGAACTGAACTGTACATCAAAATCTGGATCACCTGAAGCTCACAAAGAGATGTTTAATCTGCTGCCTATAATGGAGTGTGAGTTGACGGTAAAGGAACTTCTTGACCAATCCTGGACTTGTGGGCTCATTTATTTCCATTTTGCTCCAAACTATTACCTAGTTAATAGAAATTAGTAGGTTCAATCTGATTAGCGTAGATTATAAACTACTGGAAAACCAGCTGACATTCTTTAGAATGGTACACATAAAAACAGAAAGAAATGTAGATGGTCCTTATGGATTTCACAGCATAGTCCAGGAAAACAGCAATGGTACCAGTGCTGTGATATCCTGAACATTAGAACTAATGTTTCCATGTAAATGCAGCCAGCAGAACAAAAAATGTTTACCTTAGGCCACATCAGTGCAATTTAATGATTGCACCTATGCGCACCTATGCGCACAAAACGCTTGTGCATAGTGCATGCAACGTGCATGTTTAGTGTGGCCTTAGCCTTAAGATACTTCACAAAGTATTAAATTTGAAAAACTGGGAAATGGGTCAGCGATCAGGATTCCATGTCCGTAATTGGTTAACTCCCTATTACTACAAACCATAACATATCTGTGCAGTGTTTAATATGATCATCAAAGCCAATGATTCACTGCTGTTTCACCTGCTGCCTCCTCTGCACTGCTCAAGCTTCTAGAAAAGCTCAAGGCAGAGGGAGGGGGCAGATACCTAGCTAGAAAGAAATATAACTTAGCATTATATATCTGCATGCAAATGCATGTAATAAACTGGTAAAAATAGCAGTTAAGGTTGGCAGTCATTTTTGGGGATTGTAAGGTCTTCAATGGAAATTGTTTGTGATGTCATCTGCTTCAAACTAGAAAAAACCAGGAAGCAGAAAGAGGCAGACATCTGTCAGCATTCCAGGTTAGACTTGCTCTCTTAGATTTTTAACTATTGCAGTTTTGGAGATTATTTACCTGTGATTCAAGTTTCATCTGAGGGGTCAAATTACCCTTTAAAATAAACTGACTTTTACGGCATTATGACCATACAACACAGTAAACATGTACTATATGAAACAAGGAAAACCTGGTGTTCTGATTTTAGATTGAAAATGAATAAAAATAATACATTAGTTCTTGTTGATCCAGAGATTATTTTCCTTTTGGAGTCAGGAAGTGATTTTTTGCCTTCCTCCAGTGTCGGACTGGCCCACAGGTTTACAATCCCGTGGTGAGCCCACAGCCCATCACCCAAGAAAACAGAAAAAATGGCTAAAATTTAAATACAGAGCCAAAGGGCCAGTAAGAAATGCATTTTAACAAAAGGAGTAAGATAGATATGTAAATGAGTTCAGTAGAGATATAAAATGTTAGGTGGGCCCCTAACTTGTCCTGGTGGGCCCCTGGTCTCAGATTTCCTGGTAGGCCCTAAACAGTTCAGTCCGACACTGCTCAAGGGCCTCTTGCAGCCTCTGACCACCTTTGAGGTGAGATTTATAAGCCTATCTACCGTAGGTATAATTAAAACTGCAACGTACAAATTGTAACTAATTGCAAGCTGGCTGCAATTAGCTGCATTATTGTGACTTACAATGCAGTTAATATCAATTAGATTGCAATTAGTGCAGCCCTTTAAATAACTACTACTGGGAGTGCTGGCTATAACACTGGGTGTTTTGTGAACTGGAGAACTTACTGTAACACAGTGATGGGGGGGGGTCTGAATGCAGCACCCAAGGAATCCTCAGAGGTGAGGACTTCGCATTTTAGGTCCTCACCCTGGGTACTTTGCAGGAATAGATCAGGAAAAAGGTGAGTATAATTGTCCTTTAATGTCGGAAACGAGGCCAAAACACATGGGCTGATTTTCTGGCCGATTGGGCTTAGCCTGGGTAAACACCATCCAAATTTTTTGTCAGTCAACCAGAAAAATTGGAAGGTGTATTTTCAGGCAGTGACGTTTGTTGGGAGATTGATTCAGAGAGAGTCTAAATCTATTACCATAGGCTCCCCTGGTAAATTTGTACAAACGCTGCTATTTTTCCATAGATTCACAGAAATTCCACCAAAGATACAAAGAGAAACACGGCACATTTAATGTCTCATACCAGATTATATAAATGAACAATGGCGCAAAGCATGAAAAAATATACAGTTAAAATCATTATTTATTAGTGTATAAAACATCACATTCTTTATATATCTCTTTGTGCCATCAATAGACATGTCGGCCACACACAAAGCTATTGACTTTAGTCACCCAAAACCGTTTAGGGAACATCTATGGATTTTATTCTACAGATAAGAAAGACATTTTTTTCCCTTTTTCAGTCGATGAATAATCCAGGTATCCTCAATGTAAACTCAAATCAAAATGTGAAAATTTCCAAGACAAGCAGGCTTTTTAAATGTCAACCAATGGTGTATTTCTTGCTAATGAATAACATTGGTGTGTAAACTATGACGACAATTATAGTACTAGGCAGTTTAATACAAAGATTCACACCAGATCTCTTTACTTCACATACTGCTTCTTGGAAAAATCAAGAAATCCTACATACCCGATACCATACCAACACCCATAAAACCCCTGAATGGGTTTGGCCTGAGACATAAATGGCTGCACAAAACCCAGGTAGAATAAACATTGTAACAGTGTTGATTAATTATCAAAATGTAATGTCTGATACTTAATGGGTCCAACTATACCCACCCTCCCCTTAAAATACCCTGGAGGAGAACTTAAACTGGTAGGTCCTGACCCATAGGTTAGTTTGGATCAATGGTATATTTACCTTAACTTTCCCTGCCAGCAAGCTCCACCCCTCAGTCTGTTGATAACAAGACTCATGGAAGACATGCTCAGCAAGAATCTTCCCATTAACCATAGACTGATGAAGAAAGCAGAAGTGGACCAAAATGGTGAGGAAAAGGCACCTGCTCAGGGCATAGCAATCCACATCGAGTCCAGGTCAATGGCAGCCATTGGCTTCAATTGAAAGGGCCGCTCCCCCTAGTGGCCGTATTTGGGAAAGTTAAGGTTATTATTAGATCTGATCCACACTAAATCCAGGGGCTTAGTACTGGGACATGTTAATGACCGAGGGAAGAGTAGGGGAGTGGTAAGGTAAGTATATTTGACCTTTAATTGACATGTTATCAAAGGATGTTGCTATCTTAGTGATGTTCTTGGGCTGCACACAGTGATTTCGCAGTAGGCCGCGTTGTTCAATTTTTAACACATCACTTCATTTCCTTTTCAAGTACTCATATATTATATCTAAAACTTAGTAGAGGAGGGTAATAAGGAAATAAACAGGTTGGTGCTAATATCGCAATGTGATTTATAACGTTATAAAAACATGTGGACATAGAACCATGGAGTGGAGAGGATAATGGAATATACAAACATGTAGTTCAGTGGAAACTGGAAGAGAGATGGAGAAATATGATGCGGAAGGGGCAGTTTCCTCGGAGGTGCTAAGGTAGTGATCACATGACAGGATAGCTGGCCAAATTAGCAATGCCGCAGGCGTTACCTTTATCTCTGGCCATAAGAATGTATCCCTTATTTCCCCCTCTTCTCCCCAGCTGTAAAGACCAAGCAAAATGCCAGTATACTGCTGTCACAGTAATGGAAATTACCATTGTATTAATATAAGATGGAGATTATAAAATAACCAGACGAACCATTATTTTTATTTATCAGTGACCAATACATTTTCACCAAAAGAGTTAACCAAAGAGATAATACAAGGGTGATGCACTGGGGGCCACTATCGCTCCCACACTTCCAATGTAGTAGAGCATATTGGGCACGGTGCTCTGTGGGTCCATCTTATGTTTGCAGGACTTTAATGCCAGCCATTAGTGGCATTAAAAGACCTGTGATGGAGCATCAGGGGCTTTAATACTTTTATATGATTAATTCTTTGTAAGGGAGAGTGTGGTGCCCAGTCTTAATAAATATAACACCATTGTTTCTTCCAGGCACCACCTCTCCAAGTGTTATATCCTATGTAAGTAATGCTTGTGAAGGTTCTCATCATCCAGGTCATGGTATATCTGTTGTATTCAATTAGATCAACTGGACTTGAAATGTAGTTCTTGAAGAGTTTCGCTAGTCATCCGACTGGCTTCTCATTCAGAATGACTTGTACAAGAATCTGTGGCAATTATGTACCCTGGAAAATCCCAATTAGCATATCACAGCCAGGTGTTAAGGGTGTGATTAGATAGTGGCTAAGAGGTGTTATAGGAACGCCCAGAGTAAGTGTTAAAACAGCATTGTACATGGCAGACAGTTGGCCATTTATGTGAAAATAAAGAAACAAGCCTAAATAGAGGTGGGGGGGTTCGACACCAACTGTCTGCCATGTACAATGCTGTTTTACACCTTACTCGGGCGTCCTATAACACTCTTAGCCACTATCTAATCACACCCTTAACACCTGGCTGTGATATGCAATTGGGATTTCCAAGGGTACATAATTGCCACAGATTCTTGTACAAGTCATTCTGAATTGAGAAAGCCAGTCGGAGAGCTAGCGAAATGCTTCAAGAACTAATTTCAAGTCCAGTTGATCTAATTGAATACAAAACAGATATATCTATGTAAGTAATCTTTCGGTATGTAAAATGTACCAAGCACACTGTTGGGAATATGCAATTAAGGTTCATACACACATGCGATCGCGGGTGCGACCCGCAACGCTCATTGTGTATGGGCATTTTGGTTAATCGTCCGTTGGCAAGATCTCCGAAAGAGCGTCTGTTTTGGCAGATAAGTGCACTACAGGGCCGATCATCGGCCGAAACCGCCGTTCATACACATTGTGCATTGCGGGTCGCACCTGCGATCGCCCGTGTGTATGGACCTTAAGTCCTTTTTCCACAACATGGCTCAATGGCTAAAACTCCTGGGATTGCCTGTCGTAAAGTCATTTAGTACGGGTCAGTCAGGCTATAATTCCAGATTGAGTAAGGTTAATTGTGATTGTCTGCTGTTCAACAAGCCTGATGATTGGCTGCGGTTGAAGGTTGCTATCTACACTTCAAAGGGAATTTGGGGAATAAAAAGAGCACTTTAGCCCACTAATTAGAACAGAGCTAGGACACATGCTTAGGTAGTGCCTAGCAGCTCAGAGCTATAACACACTATGCTGTCCCTTAGCTTGAGAGCAAGGGACCCAGGAGCCAGGAAGGATTCAGCAGCCCAGGAGATGTCAGCAGCAGCCCTGCAGTTTGAAGCCAAGGTGATGGAGTCCAGAGAGTGGAGCCAAGGACAGTGCTTGCTTGGTAGGATACGGTTGTGCTTGGTACTGGTGCGTTATAATAAAGCTCCTCTAATGTGTTGCCTGGTTTGCCTTATTTCCCACAACCTCACACAGGGCGTCCTGTGACAAGACCCACAAGTTAATGCTATGACCTTTATTATATCAGTTACTATAACATTAAGGCCATTTTAGATTGCTGGACTGACAGCGAGCAAAAAAAATTTTGGTCTAAAAGGCAGTGTTAAACATATTCATGGGCCAGTAAAATCAAGTAGCCAAAATTCTATTCAATCCTCATTTAATCCTAGATCCTACATGTTACTTATTGGGGGTGACACATGGAAATGCAGCACATTATCCATGTCACTCCCCTGAGGAGCTTCCAATCAGATTGTAGGAGGCAAGGTTACGGTGCTGGTCTCTACTGTAATTCAAAAAGAAGTACCACGGTGAGTGTCAGGCTCCTTTTAAAAACTGGAAATTAAAGTTCCGTTGAAAAAAATAACAGCCGCCTGAGCAACCATAGTGGCCCCAGTCCTGACTGTATTGTACACAACCAGCTTTCTTTATAAATGCCACAGCAAAACTATAATGGGATTCCCATCACTGCCTGATCTGCAGAGGTTGTAGATTAAGTAGTCAGGGCCCATCTTCACCCCTGGAACCCCTACATTTGCAAGGGGCTGCTGCCCTGGTACTCCCCCCCCAAGTAATAATTATCTTGGCTACTTTATAACTGATGGGGGGATACTGCTGCATGTCATTGACCTGTCATTTCCCATAAGAATGAGAAAGTCAGATGTACAAAATCTGAATTCCAAGTAAACATCGTCCACAGCAGAAGCTTAACCTTAAAGGGTTAACTGTAGTCTCCAAACAAGTTGAGTTTAAATGAAAGGCCAGTTTCTTACCTTTAAAATGAGCCATCAACCACCTCTCTACGTGCTCCACAGCCCAAGATATAAAGAAATGACTGACCAGAAAGTTAAAGGCTGACATGTGACATTCCTAAGGCTTCTCCTGCACAGTGCCGCTGGCGGGCACAGCCTCAGACTCCCTCAGTGTGTGAGGGAGACAGTAAGTCCCTCCTCCTCTCTGCTGTGGGAAATGTGTAAGTCCTGACAGAGTAGGTAATGGAATCTACAGCCCTTCTTTCCCACTAGTGAAAACATAGTTCTCACTCTGCCTGAAAAGGCTGTTTCTACAGAGTTTTCTGTAGGGGGGGGGGTCTGAGTGCCCCACGGCACCCGCAGGTGGGTGGGTCTTATTCACCCGCGAGTGGGCAGGGCTTATGCACCCACAAGTGGGCGAGGCCACAGCACCCATGGGTGGGCTGGGCCACATGGGACTGTAAGAGAATGGGCCAAGGGGGGCCTGCAACTGGTAGGGACCATTGGGTCCATGAGTGGAAGGGACCAGGGGGGCTGCAAAGGGGAGGAGGAGACACAGGGCAGATTGACTGACATGGTTTCAGAGCAGGAATTAGGAGTGTAGGGGACCTGGTGTGACATGACAATTAACATTAAAACAATGTCATATTATTATAAGGGCAACTTATGATACCCTGTAATAGAATAATACCCTCTTGCGTACTGTTTGTTTGATAAACTTGCCAAAATTTTTCCATGTATAATTGTAACATTAAAGGGACGTTAGCACATAAAATTTCAATAAAGAGAAGGATTATTTCCTCATTTCAATGACCATAAATCTGCGCCATCCAGTATGTCTGGGTATAAATAAAAACTTCCAAAGTACTGACCCCCTATAGTGTCCGTTAGGGGTCTAGACCTGGACAAAACCTTAAAGGACAACGCCACCTCTCATGAATTCATTACTTGTATGCGCTGCTTGCCTCGGATTGCCTCATCGAAACTGAGCAATTTAGAAACTGTACTGAGCCTGGGCATGCTCAGAAGAGGCAGACAGGGGATAACATTCAGTCATTGGCCGTGATGTCAAATCCATAAACTGACAGTTACTAACTGGAAGAACCAGGAAGCAGAAACAGGGAAACAGGACATGTACAGGATTTCAGGTTTAGACTTATATTTCAGATTTCAAACTATCACTGTTTAGGGTTTGGGGGGAATTTACCTGTAGTAAAGTTTTCATTTAGGGCTGGACTTGCCCTTTAAGGAACTTCTTTATTGCTGCTTTTATAATATGTTGACAAACAATGCTAAAATTAGAGTAAATAAACACGGGGAAAACCCCGGATGCTCATTTAGAAATGTTCAGCTTTATCTCTGGTTACGAATTACATAGAAAGATAAGTAATCATCAATCAACAACTGTATGTCATAAAATGGTGTTTAAGGGTGTACTTCCCTTAAACTTATTAACTGAACTTTAGTTCTTAAAGGAGAATTAAATCTAAAATTAAAGCAACAATCACATCAGGATTTTCTCATGGCCAATGGCCTGAAAGCTTTTGTTTATTACTTTTGTATCTGAGATACCTGCACCATGCACCCTGTGATGCACAGGTGTGGTCCCTTGCAAAGACTGACCCTGTGCTCCCTGTAACTCATCTACACTTAAGCAACTGTGATCTCTGAACAGATTAGGATTATATTAAACCCGCAGTGTTTCTTTTAAAAATGAGCCTTGGGATCACCAATCTGGCAGCAGCCTGTGAGTAATTATATTGCAGATAAAGTTCAAACTACCTGATTCCAGTTAGCTTGAGTGAACATCCGCTGACCCTCTGCTCTTCCCAAGAGGGAACAGGTCACTTAAGCATGGTCACTTTAAGACCTTAAAAGCCTCACTCACACGTACGATTTTCGCCAACAGAACAACTCCTGAGAAACTGCATCGACGGCAGTTTGGGGCGATAATCGCACGTGTATATGCGTTGGGTAGGCGCGTTTGTTGATCAGCCATGGTGGATTGACGTTGCCGCCCAAACGCATACATGCGTGTGTGATTATCGGCCAAAACAGCCATGTTCGAATGACGTGTTCTGGTGTTTACCATCTAAAGATGTAGCTGGTTTTCCAGTAGTTTATATACTACGCTAATCAGATTGTAACCTACTAATTTCTATTAACTAGGTAATAGGTTGGGAGCAAAATGGAAATAAATGAGCCCACAAGTCCAGGATTGGTCAAGAAGTTCCTTTACCGTCAACTCACAGCTCCATTATAGGCAGCAGATTAAACATCTCTTTGTAGCTTCAGGTGATCCAGATTTTTGATGTACAGTTCAGTTCTCAGTGTGCCTGATCTGCATTACAGATCTTTCTTTATTTTCAACTGACGTCCACTCACCCGTCTACACCAGAAACTACAGACCAATCAGAAACTTGACTATTGGCAGATCCCAATCATCATTTTATGCAGATCTGATGCCAACAACACCATTCATTTAGCCATTCTGTAGGGTTTGTGGATCTCTCTTCAAAGAGAAGAACTCTGGCTGAGAGGAGAGTCTCTGTATATTTCTTGGTAAGGGCACCTTGGGCCTCTGGCTGTTTGAATGATATTTCCTAAATCCCCACGACAGCTAATTCAGGGGATGTTGGTTATAGTCAAACAACAGCTAAATTATATATTCTCCCCAGTAACCTGGAATGACCAGGACAACTCCATTTTGAGGGATCTGTGCCCCAGACTGCCATTTTTGTGCTGCAGGGCAGGGCTTGGGTGCTTTGTGATGTGTCGGGTTGTAGAAAGAACAGCCCAGAAATAGAACAGAAGAATGAATGGGCTGTGAATAAAGCCCACCCATAGTATTTAGTTATTCATTAATTTTGATTTATAATAAACCCTTTATTATTCCTGTTAATCTAATCTTTTTGCATAAGCAGTGGATGGAACCATATTCCCTAGTGGGCCCCAGGTGCCCATCTCTCCACTCATGGAGTTGTGTTTCCCCAACTAAGTGAGGATGGAAGTAAAGTTACAGTCAACACACCATCATTTAATGTAGTCGCAGTGCCATCTAATGGATAAAAATAGAAGCTGAACACGTGACAAGAAATATGTCCTGGAAATCACTGTTACATATATGAATTGCTGCTGTTGATAGCGAAGCAGTTCCCAAACCCACCCCTTTAAATTTAATTGTTTGGTTATAGTGGTAATACTGTATGTTCCAATCACCCCACCCCGGTCTGAATATCTATCAGTTATCGAAACATGCCCTCCAACTAACCGAAAGTCGAATAGCACAGAACGGAGGAGGGATAGTGAACATAAATACACAACACACACTAAAATACATCTTAATACTGTAAACTGCCACCGCATTTCCAGACAGCGAAATAACCTGTAAACTCTATCACCAATTAGAATGTTAGAGATTACACACACCCATCACACACACACTCAGGTCCCTCCCTGAGAGGTGCTTCCTGCTTTTTGGAGGGAAACTTTTAAGCTCTATTTTCCCCCTAGTCCTTACTATGAGCACCGTACACCTCACATACAAAATATTAACGGTATTGTTATCCACTAATTTTATACAATCCAAACATACCAAACAAGATATACATATGAGTTCATATTACCAAGAAGTAGAATATCTTAAGTTCCCCTAGTGAAATCCACCTATACCATATATGGATCGTTTTGGTTCCAGCATTAGTTGACATTATTTGGGAAGATATGACATAATTCCTTCCCTTGAATTATGAGGAAATATGAAATCACTTTGAAGTGACATCTGGTTAAACTCTGTTTTAAACTTGGAGCCCCTCTAATGCTATCGTGCCTGCCAGTCCGGGGAACGCTGTAGTTGCTGCGTGATTTTTAACACCTATTGCTTTTGAGGCAGATACCCTGCTGGGTTGAACAAATAACAAATGGAGATGGGGGAAGAGCACCATCTATTACAAATGGTCAGGCAGAGGCTTTTATTAACCCTTTGAGTACCTCTGGGTTGAAAAAGGTGGGAGCTGCCATATTGATTGACACTGCTATAGGAGTGGGATAAGTTAAACATCACTGCTGCCATTATAGATATTACCAATGGAAGTTAAAATGCCACCCACATTTGTGACACTGTAGGTTGTAATAAGTCATTGTTGTACACAATTAAAGGTCAAGTAAGTTTCTATGGAGCCGTTGCATGTCCTATGGTTAACCAGGTTGGCTACAAGTTTACATCTCTCTCTCTATATATAAAAGTCAATATTTGTATGTTACAGAAAAACTTGCTAACGGCTGGGGCAATTTTGATGAGACTTGGTATACACAGGATTCAGGGCCCAGAACCAAACACAAGTTACTTTACAACTTTACAAAAACCCCTACACCTTTTTTTGACCCCTTCTCATTCATTTAAAGTAAATGGGGATGTGATCTGACCTGTGTGCTGCCATATGCTGGTAAATGGACACAACCTAACCTGGGATACGCAATCTACCTATGCAGCCAGCAAATCACAGAGCAGATTGCATTGGAGGACAGCACGAATGGCCAATCAGATGCCCCAATTCTGCTAGCTATTTGGATAGGATACGTGGAAAACCTACACAAAGGCAGGTATTTATATCTTTAGAGGAGCTCTGAGGTGGTATGAGCTGCACAGTCAGTGAGTGCTAAACTTCAGAAGAGACACACAGGGCAAGAACCACAACTAACTCAGAAAAGAGGCAAGCTCATAGGATTGTAATTAATTTACCTGCCACCCTATCAATATTGATATCTGGGACACCTTCCCCCTCCATCACTCAGTGCTCAGTGTTACAGTAAGCCCTCCAGTTCACACACTATAGCCAGCACTCCAGTAGTACTGTTATGTTTAGGGCTGCACTGATTGCAAATCTAATTGAAACTAGAAAGGGAAAGTTTAAGTATAAACTTTGAATTTGGCTTGAAAGGCCGCATTTTGGAAGGGAATATGTGTGTTTGTGCTGCAGATTTTAAAACTCAATAATGTCAATGATAAGGACGTTGTTGTTTACTTACCCTTTAAATATGGCTGTCACATGAATTAAAGGCAGGTCAGTTGATGTGTGCACTTGTGTCAGGTTGGGGGATGATTAGTCAAAATGTGTTTTTTTACTATACTTACCCTTTAAATATGATTGCCACATGAATGAATGGGTACCTCAGTTGGTGTATGTACCTGTGTCAGGTTGGAAGTTAAAAAAACAAACTTTTTTGATGATTGATCAAAATGTATTTTTGACTTTAGTTACCCTTTAAGTATGGCTGCCACAGTAATGGAAGAGTAGGTCAGTAGGTGTGTGTACCTGTCTCAGTTTGGGGGTTGAAAAAACACACTTTTTTGATGATTGGTCAAAATTATTTTTTTTTACTTTAGTTACACTTTAAGTATGGCTGCAACAGTAATGGAAGGGTAGGTCAGTAGTGTGTACCTGGGTAAGGTTGGGGGTTAAAGGGTATGTCCACCCTTGAAAAAAAAATTTGATATATCATTTCCCCTGTCCCCCCAGCCCCAACCGCTATATTTGTTATTTTAGAAAGTGCCCCCAACTTTACTTACATTCCCTCTTTCCTCCGCCGCACTGCCAGGCCCTCTGCTTGCCAGAAAATGCAAGCAGAGGGGCGGAACCGGCAGTCGCTTCTGTGATTGGCTGAGCAGCAGCCAATCACGGACGCGGCTGCCGGGAGTTCAGTGCGGCGGAGGAAAGAGGGAAGGTAAGTAAAGTTTGGGACACTTTCTAAAATAAAAAATATAGCGGTTGGGGCTGGGGGGACAGGGGGAATGATATATGGAAAGGGTTGTATGCCTAGGGGAGGAATCCTAATCGGGAGGGAGAGGGAGGGAGAGGGGAGGGAGGAGGGGAAAGGGCTGCAGTACGCATGCCAAACTTCTCCCGGAGGCCAGATAGGAGCAGCAGTCCTATATGGACTCTGCTATCCTCCTGGTGGCAGTTTTTGGACTTGGGGGGGACGACAGGAGAACCATATGGAGTGTTGGGATGTGAGGTAAGGATTTTATTACACTACATGATGGGGCCATTACTGGGGGGATTATAGTTTTGGGGGTGGACATGCCCTTTAAAAAAAAAACTTTGTTGATGATTAGTCAAGAAAATATTTTGACTATAGTTACCCTTTAAATATGTCTGCCATGAAAATGGAAGGGTAGGTGAGTAGGCGTGTGTACCTGGATCAGGTTGGAAGTTAAAAAAAAAACTTTTTTAAAGGGCATGTCCACCTCCAAAACTATAATCCCCCCACTACTGGCCCCATTGTGTAGTGTAGTTTAATCCTTACCTCACATCCCAGCTCCATATGGTTCTCCTGTTGTCCCCCCCCCCAAAGTCCCAAAAACTGCCACCGGGAGGATAGCAGAGTCATATAGGACTCTGCCTCCTACCTGGCCTCCGGGAGATTTGGCATGCGTACTGCAGCCCTTCTCCCCCTCCCTCCCTCTCCCTCTCCCTCCCGATTAGCATTCCCTCCCCCTACCATAAAACCTTTTAGCTATAACACCTCCCTGTCCCCCAGCCCCAACCCGCTCTATTTTTTCATCAGAAAATGCCCCAACTTTACTTACCTCCCCTCTTTTCCTCCTCCGCGCAATGAAATCCCGGCAGCCACTTCCGTGATTGGCTGCCGCTCAGCCAATCACAGATGCGACTGCCGGTCTCGCCCCTCTGCTTGCATTTTCTTGCAAGCGCAAGGGCCGGCAGCGCGGCGAGGAAATAGGGGAGGTAAGTAAAGTTTGGGGTATTTTCTGATAAAATAAATAAGAGCGGTTGGGGCTGGGGGGAAAGGGGAATAACATATAAAAAATATTTTTAAGGGTGGACATACCCTTTAATGATTGGTCAAATTTTTTTTATTTAGTAACCCTTTGAGTATGGCTGTACAGTAATGGAGGGGTAGGTCAGTAGGTTTGTGTACCTGAGCCCTATGGGGGTTAAAAAAACAAACTTTTTTGATTATTGATCAAAATTAGTTTTTTTGACTTTAGTTATCCTTTAAGTATGGCTGCCACAGTAACAGATAAGTAGATCAGTAGGTGTGTGTACCTGTGTCGGGTTGGGGATTAAAAAAAACAAACTTTTTTGATGATTGGTCAAAAAAATGTTTTGACTTTAGTTACCCTTTAGGTAGGGCTGCTGTGAGAGTTAGAAACAATTCTTATTGCATAAACTGTTCGGCCCAAGATTCCGCTGTTTCCAGGAGACACACTTAAAACTGCACCACTGTCAAGGAGGGGAAGTAAAGATCTGGATGTTCTGGGAAGAGTAGAAAAAGGAACGGGGTAGATTTGTTCCTGGGTTCAAGATTCTTCGCAACTAGCACTGTGACCCTAGGGAGTCCGGAGGGGAGTTGATCGTTCCAGAGACCCAGATGCTGACCGGGGTAGAGTACATCTGCAGGAGTTTTGAGAGGACTGAGGAGTAGATCACTTCGTCTGTGGTACCACATGTCTGTTGTAAAGACTTTCCTTTTCGTTCACGGCCATCAGTGGAGAGCTGGAGACAGAACGACCCGGGTCGGTAAGAGACAATTTTCGTGCACGCATCTTAGAATTGTTTTGCGCCAAATACAGAGCCTACGTCTAGGCCTTCGTGTTAGATAGTTAGTTGTATTGCAGCTGCAAAGATTGTTTTTTATTCGCCACAAAAGACTTAACAGATAAAGTTGTGATCACTCCGGAGAGGAAACAAAGACTTTCCATATCTCCATCTCCCAGCATATTGCTCAGAAGTAATATATCAAGACGTGCCAAATTATAATTTTTCGGGAACGGGGAAAGGGAAAGTAACTGCATAGTCTGTAAGATTGTAAGCTGCTGGTGTTGTACCGCAGGCCAGCCATGCCCACCACTACAACCAATCATTCCCCTTTTGATAAGGGTAATAACAGGTATAGCGAAGCAGTGTTAAATCTGCTCGCAATAGGTAAAATTTGTTTAAGGTTCTTGGTTCCCAACGGCAGGTGTCGTGCTGTGCAACACGGGTCCTGGCCCCCGGCTGGGTGTATGTAATTAGATTTTTAGTTTCACTACATTTGAGGTGTGTTCAGTGTCTCGTTACAATAAATAGTCTGGTTATTACATTAGCTGGTGTCATTGTCACTTTCTGTGTTCGTAGCTTCGTGTATTCTGAGAGCCCCCTCAACACGGCTTACAAATTTGGCGTAGTCGCAGGATACAGCGACCGTTATGGACCGGAACGTGGCGGGAGACCTTCCCCCGGAGCCAGTGGGCACCCGAACAGGACCCAGCTCAGGATGCACCGGCGCAGGGTCAGCCGCACCCACTATTGTCCGCTCCAGTAGGTTATATTCCAGTTGGGGCTCTGTTACGTCATCTCCCCAAAATTTGACGGTAAAAACATGACACTGCAGGACTGGACTGAAAGGGTGAGAAGTGCAGTTTTAGGTTGTGTAATTTGACCCCCGAGCTAAGGGCAGAGGTTGCGTTGAGCTCTAGAGGGTGATGTTAGACGCACTGTGATGGTAAGGCCGAATTCGGAGAACACCCTAGAGAAAATATTCTCCCTGCTAGAGAGAGCACAGGAGGGGCATCTAAGTAGTACAGTTCGGAGCCAATTCTTCAACCGACCACAATGTGAGGTGAGACTCTGATGCAGTACTCTAATGCTCTGCAAGAGACATTGAATGAAATACAACGACGGGAACCTGAGGCCATGGGTGCCTTCAGGGAGGTGGACCGGCTACTACGAGACCAGTTTTATAATGGGCTCTCCAACGTTCTTACAGGCACAATGCGAGAGATAACCCGGACACATCTGACATAACATTCTACAACATCTATCTAGCTGCAGTGGAGAGGGAAGAAGAACACCTATGTGGTGCAACAGGAGAGTGAATAGCACACAGGCTACGAGGGTTGGTCGGGGGCCGAAGAACGGAGTCCTTAAAGGATGTGGTCCAAGCCCTGCGGACAGAAGTGAAGAGCTTCGACTGGAGTATCCCAAATGAAATAAGATCATCCAGGCCACAAGATTGAGTCCAGTACCCCATGCTTACCCACCCAGACAAATCAGATACAAAGGAACATCAAAAGAGGGCCCTCTGTTGGGCTTGTCGACAGTAGCGTCATCTGCCAGAGAGTGCCCAAATCAGACGAATCTGAAGCGGCGTTACTTCCGACCGCCGCATGTACTGGGCATCCTGCGGTGGTATATCGGAAGCTAAGCCCCATACGTGAGGAACAGGACCTTTATGCCACCGCCGCCAGTATTGAAGCCGAGTTAGAGGGCCAGAAAGTACGTTGCCTAGTTGATACAGGGTCTGATGCACCCTTATGCCTCTGGCTTCTTGAACAGCACTATAGACATATGATGGAGCGCCAGAAGACGGGAGCGTCATCAGGCTGACTGCCGCCAATAATGGAGAGATGGATGTTCGAGGAATAGTCTGGATGAGGGTCCGCTCTTTGGGCAGGACACGGCAAAGGAGTCGTGTGGTGGATCATCTTCCGTAAGAATGGACGTGACCCTAGGCATGAATGTGCTGAGAGATTTGGACCACCAACTCTATCTAGAAGGGCCAATGTACTGGCAACGGGCCACCTCACACCGGCCAACTCAGAAGGTCCTTCACAGATGGTGAGGAGCTGTAGTATGCGAAAGAGCAACTTGTCCGGTCAGCCCCTTGGAGATGTGAAGTGCCGCGGAGGACCCCAGTGAAGATCCCACCTCGACAAGAACAATAATGATGTTGCCTGGGGACTGGACGACGACTGAATGGGCTGGAGGTCCTGATCGAGCCCGCTTACCAGGAGGAAACACAGACTCGCCCATGGGCGTGGGACCTCGCCACTGTGAGGGACGGATGTGTGCCTGTACGCTGTCTTATAATGAAAGACGGTGAGATGACCATCCGGGGGTACCTTGCTGGCCAAAGTCTATGTGTCTGAAGGGGGCATCCTCGACGAAGGAACTTCACACTTCTCCAGACAAGAGATCAGCATGGACCTATGCTGTAGAGGTTCATCAAGGGGAATGCCAGACAGCGGAGTGGAACGGCCGAGAGTATCATGTTCGGAGGGGGTGGACTGCAAGATCTGAACCCAGGACACAGAAGTTGTTTGGAAGAGACACCTTGTGGGAATTTCGGGAGGCATTGCGAAACATGACGGACTTTGGATGTGCTCTGCCATCAAGCACGAAAATCCCTATGGCGATGCTACCCCGATCAGGGAACGTTACCACGCAAATTCCACCTAAATGTACCAAGAGTGAAGGAATGTGGCCAGCATGTTGGAAAAACCGGGTTGATCAGGAAACAAAGTCCGTGGGCTGCCTCCAGTAGTTTGGTGCGGAAGAAAGATGGAGTCTCCGGTTCTGCGTGGATTATAGGAACTAAATGCACAGACCGTCCGAGATGCCTTCCTCTCCGCGGATTGAGGAGTGTTGTCAGCCCTGAGTCCCAAAATTCTTCTCCACTCTTGACTGGCCAGTGGATATTGGCAGGTACCAATGGCCGAGAAGGACAAAGCTAAGACGGCTTTCATTCTGCCTATGGGCTCTATGAGTTCAAACCGGATGCCATCGGCCTCTCAATGCCCAGGAACATTCCGCGGTTTGATGGAGCACTGTCTGGGGGATCTCAACTTGAGTCAGTATTGATATACCTGATGACATAGTAGTGTTTGGAGCCTCCTTTGAAGATCACCTCCAGAAGCTGCGACAGGTCTTAGGACGGCTACGAGACCATGGGCTCAGATAAGCCCAAGAAGTGTCAACTGTTTCGACAGCAGTAGAATATTGGGACACGTGGTTACCCAGGATGGGGTAACAGCCGCACCCAGCAAGGTGGAGGCCGTCCAGAAGTGCCCCAACTAGTACACTACGAGGAGTGTCGGGCATTTGTGGGACTGGCCGGCTACTACAGGAGGTTTATACCAAAAGTTTGCTCATCTTGTGGGCCCATTAAACGATTTGCTAAGGGTACTGCAGGAGGCCCGAAGACACGCCCCATTGATGGGGACCCTGCAACAGGAAGCCTTTGAAAAGGTGAAGGAGGCGCTGACCAGTGCCCCGATTTTGGCTTCCGCACGTTTGACACTCCATTTCCTGTTGTACACTGATGGAATTTTACATGGCTGGGGGCTGTGTTGTCCCAAGTCCAGGACGGACGTGAGAGAGTCATTGCCTATGGCAGCCGGTCTCTGAGGGAATCAGAGCGTAACCCTGACAACTATATGCTCTTTAAATTAGAGTTACTGGCGCTGGTGTGGGCCATGACCGAAAGGTTCGCTGAGTACTTAACAGGGGCAGAGGTGATCGTGATGACAGACAACATCCAGTGGCCACATCTGGGAATGCCAAGCTCGGTGACTTGAGCAGAGATGGCTGGCCCGCCTTTCTAAATACCAGTACCATATCAAGTTCCGGTCAGGAAAGGAGAATGGCAATGCTGATGCGCTCACGCCAGTCCCGTAGGTCTATTGACTCAGAGAACTGATGAGGAATAGAAGATACTGAAACTCCTGATTTTGGACGCTTACCCCTGTTCCGGACATGGCCATTCAGTGGTGTGGGCGTCAGGAATGTCTTAGTGCTGGGAAAGACATAGCTGATTGAGAGAAGTTTCAGAAAGGCTGCCGGCGACTTGTGGAAAGTGAAGGAATGGTCCCCGGCCAGTCTGTCCTCAGGTCTGGCCTCGGCCAGAAGAGCGAGCCCGTCGACCCCATGAGGCCAAAAAATACGGAGCAGTGGGTATAAGCTGAGTAAACAGGGTGTTTCTATGGGACCATATCTTAGAGTCAGAACTGCATACCCGGCAACAGATTGTCATCCCCATGTCATTGTGGACGGGAAGCAGCCCGGGAAGCCATGAAAGGGGAGCTCATTTTGGAAGTGACAAAACGTTTAAATGGCTTCATCGGCTGGTGTGTAGTGTCCAGATTTGGTAGGCATGGTTAGCGAGGCATGTCTTAAGTGTCGACCCTGCGGGCTGAATAAGAGTACTGAACAGCGGGCTCCTGTCCAGGCCCTCCGCACTTCCACACCACTAGAGCTTCTTATGATTGAGTATGTACAGATTGGTTACTCTACCTCAGGACACTCATACTGTCTAGTCATGACAGACCATTTCACAAAGTATGCAGTAGCTGTACCCACCAAAGACCAGACAGCAGAGTCGGCTGCCGAAGCGGTCTGCAAAACACTTCATACAGGTGTTGGGTGTCCACAGAGAATACATTCAGATCAGGGGCAGTTTCCAGGGGACTCTCATGAATGAGTTGTATCAGCTGTATGGAGTTGAACGCTCTCGCACCACCCATATCACCCCCAAGGGAATGGGTGCGTGCGAGCGCTTCAACCGTACTTTGCTCCAGATGTTGCGAACTTAGAGGATAGTCAAAAGGCTCGGTGGCCCGAGTACCTACTGATAATGTGGGCCTATAAAATAGGGTTACAAGTACTACTGGATACTTCCCGCATATGCTCATGTTTGGGAGAGCCGGACGAGAGTTGAAGACTCCACATGCCTGCTCCAATGGAACCGCCACAAAAAAGTACCACCGCATGGGTGTTGCGGAGCATCGCCGCAGGTTGAGGGCGGTCCAACAAAGTGGTGGGAGCGCCTGGGACGAGTGGTACACCTACCAATCCACAACCAGTACTAAGGGATGGGTGCCCCGGGTTGAAAGAGGTCAGGTCAAAGCCAAAGGCCTCTGGAAAGTTGGATGGGCGGTGGGAAAGCAGTTCCATACATGGTAAAAGGAGGGTAGATCCCACCATCCCGGTCTATGAGGTAGAACCAATAGGGACTGGGGGACACACACGGAATTTACATCGTAAACATGTTGAGAAATTGTAATTTTTGATGGGCAAGTATGGTGGGGAGATGCCTCCTCTTGGTCCAAGTCCAGGGAACCCCTTTGAGGAGGAAGAGGAGGAGGAGGAGTGTTGGGTTGTTCCGCCCCTGTACTTGCAGAGGCTCCAGCTGTGGCAAGTTTATACCCAGAGAAAGCACCCGAACAGCCAGCTGTGCCTACCCCATCAGATGGTGCCCAGTGTCCCCAATGCTTCTGAGCCTTTCACTCAGCGAAGGTCAACCAGGGCCAAGCTGGGTATGCCACCACAGAGATATGCACAGGGTGATTTTGTATGGGGAGGGTTGCCGAGGACGACAACCTCTAGTGGGGTGCGCATTTGTGAGAGTTAGAAACAATTCTTATTGCATAAACACTGTTATTTTGCTGTTCGGCCACAAGATGCCGCTGTTTCCAGGAGACAACACTTAAAACTGCACAGACTGTCAAGGAGGGGGAAGTAAAAGATCTGGATGTTCTGGGAAGGAGTAGAAAAAGGAACAGGGGTAGATTTGTTCCTGGGTTCAAGTGATTCTTCGCAACTAGAACTGTGACCCTAGGAGTCCGGAGGGGAGTTGATCGTTCCAGAGACCCAGATGCTGACCAGGGGATAGAGTACATCTGCCAGGAGTTTTGAGGAGGACTGAGGAGTAGATCACTTCGTCTGTGGTACCACATGTCTGTTGGAAAGACTTCCTTTTCGATTCAGGCCATCAGTGGAGAGCTGGAGACAGAACGACCCGGGTCGGTAAGAGACAATTTCGTGCACGCATCTTAGAATTGTTTTGGCGCCTAAAATACTAGAGCCTACGTCTAGGCCTGCTGTTAGATAGTTAGTTAGTATTGCAGGCTGCAAAGATTGTTGTTTATTCGCCACAAAGACTTAACAGATAAAGTTGTGATTCACTCCGGAGAGGAAACAAAGACTTTACCATAATCTCCAATCATCCCAGCATATTGCTCAGAAGTAATATATCAAGCACGTGCCAAATTATAAGTTTCGGGAACGGGGAAGGGAAAAGTAACTGCATAGTCTGTTAAGATTGTAAGCTGCTGTGTTGTACCGCAGGCCAGCCAGTGCCCACCACTACACACAATCATTCCCCTTTTGATAAGGGTAATAACAGGTATAGCGAAGCAGTGTTAAATCTGCTCGCAATAGGTAAAATTTGTTTAAGGTTCTTGGTTCCCAACGGCAGGTGTCGTGCTGTGCAACACAGGGGTCCTGGCCCCCGGGCTGGGTGTATGTAATTAGATTTTAGTTTCACTACATTTGAGGTGTGTTCAGTGTCTCGTTACAATAAATAGTCTGGTTATTACATTAGCTGGTGTCAGTGTCACTTTCTGTGTTCGTAGCTTCGCTGTATTCTGGAGAGCCCACTCAGAACACGGCTTACACTGCAACAGTAGTGGAGGGGTAGGAGAGTAAGTGTATGTACCTGTGCCACGTGGGGGTTTAAAAAAAACACACTTTTTTGATTATTAATTTAAAAAAATGTTTAACTTTAGTTACCCTTTAAGTATGGCTGCCACAGTAATGGATAAGTAGATCAGTAGGTGTGTGTACCTGGGTCTGGTTGAGGGGGTATGCCTTTATTTGTGTTTACAACCATAAAACTATCTTTTATTGAGGATAAATCTAAATTCGTTTTTTTGACTTTAGTTACCCGTTAGTATGGCTGCCACAGTAATGGATAAGTAGATCAGTAGGTGTGTGTACCTGGGTCTGGTTGAGGGGGTATGTCTTTATTTGTGTTTACAACCATAAAACTAACTTTTATTGAGGATATATCAAAATTCATTTTTTTTACTTTATTTACCCATAAAGTATGGCTGCCACAGGAATGGAAGGGTAAGTCAGTAGTTGTGTGTACCCATATGAGGTTGAGGGTATGTGTTTTTGCATGTATCACTACATAACTAACTTTCATTGATGATTGATCAAAATTAGTTTTTTGACTATAATTACCCTTTAAGTATGGCTTCCATGGGAATGGAAAGGTAGGTCAGTACCTGGGTCTGTGTGTGGGGTTGGGGGTATCACCATTTGTATTTATGACCATGAAACAAACTGTTTTGAAATATCCACATTTGAGGATTGTTACCATTATAGTCTATGGGAAAAAATGTCCCGAAATTACCGATAACGCCGTAAGGCTCCTGCGGATTCCTTAACTAGAAGATAGCACACTTCTCCTATATGCCCCGCACGTCTGTACCGAATTACATTTCTCTAGCTCAAAAAAGTGGAAGAATAATATGGAAGAAAAAGAAATAGAAAGAACAGGAAATTGTCTTTTTCAAGCCAAATTAATTAACTGCATTGTGGGACACAATAAATACAGTTATTTGCAATTAGTGACAATGTGTCACTCCGTCTGCTGCACATTTTAATTATAAGCTATACAGGCCTATAAATCTATTGGGTGGCCCTCGAAGGTGGTCAGGGGCCGCACATGAGATCAAATGGGTTAAGTTAATTGATGATGAGATCTGACCTAGAATCTTGCATCAGGTTGGGCACCCATGGTCAATTTGTTGCAGGTAGCGGTCGGATCACGTAGCAGGTGTGGGTCTGCTTACAGTGTTTACTTACAGGTGCAGGTTGGGTTGCGGGTCTAGCTACTTGTAGGTCGGGTCAGGTGCAGTTACGGAACCCACCAGTAAAGCGGGTGCGGGTTACGGGAGCGGGTTGGGTGTCTGTATTATTTCAGATGCGGGTACTTGTTTTGCAGTTGCCCGCAGGACTCCAGTCTGACATTTGTCTACACGTGAGGACTGATGGAGGACTGCCGGCCAGAGGGCCGTGAGACTTTATGACATTATCCAGTTGCAGGAACGAAGGTAAGAAAACAAATGTTTATAGAAAATTTAAGCTAATTTACTGACTTATCTGACCCTAATTTACCATTTACTGGTCATTGTCTGGAAAATGGAGGTAAAAAGGTTCTAGATATTTTGGAAAATGTCATCATCGGACATTAACTCCTCTCACACTGACACTGTATTTCATGGACAAACAAAACTTCCACCCAAGGATCTCCTAAATAAAGACAAGCCTGTCAAGATCTCTTAAGCCGCCACCAGCCGCTTTTAAACAGCTGATCGCATGTATGCAGGAAACATACGCGCGATCAGCTGTTTAAAAGACCGGTTACGGCTAAGCGGCTTACTCTGGAGATCTTGGCAGGCTTGTACAGGATACTGGTTGGTGCAAAGATCTTGGGCTTGTGGCAGGCCCTACTACCATCCACCCCCCCCCCCCCGCGCAGTCACGGGGTTGGCAGGGGCGGTAATAACGCCACTGGCAATGCATGTTATATGTAGTAACTCTTTCTAGTAACTGCTAATTGACAGTCCGAGGAACTGTTTAAATACCTATGTGATAGGAAGTTCAAAATCGTAAAGTTTTACCCACGCCAACAAGCGAGGCCATGCCCATCGACAAACCACACCCATTTTAACGCTTTGCGCACTGCCCAGAAATATACTAGGGCTAAGTTTGGCTCAGGCAGCAAAAACCCTAGAAGTGCCCCTGGATCTAACCTAGAGTCTTGTATTGGTTCGGGTACTCACGGTTTACCAAATTTGCCGGTCAGACTTTGGTAAACCACAGTGAGTTTAAATGGGTTGTAGGTCAGGTTCGGATAGAAAGCTGTGGGGGTCATGAGAGGTAGCAGGTGCGGGTTGTGGGTCTGTTAAACTTTGCGTGCGGGTCGCTCCAGCTGAAGGTCGGATCACTTAGTAGGTGTGCGTCCGCTAGCAGGTCTGTTTAATTTTGGGTGCGGGTTGAGTTGCACATCTCGTAACTTGCAGGTCAGATAGGGTGCAGTTATGGAATCCACCAGGAAACATGTACGGGTCATTGCGAATTACAGTTTTGCGGCTGCCTGCAGGACTCTAATCTGACCTTTTTCCTAGCATCTGTTGTGAGGGTCAAGTGATCACCCCTCTGAAAAACAACTAAGCCCAACACAATTTTGTTTGGAAGAAACCAGGCATGGCTGGGCTCTCTGCTAATTATGAATAAAATTTGGCTTAAAGGGGAACTGTGGTCCAAAAATGACTTTAGGTAAATTGATAGGAATTGCTCCCCTGAGAATTTTTGCAATTTATTTTCATTGTTTATTTTACATAGTTTTGAAGATATTTACATTTTTGTGTGTGATATGGCAGCAGCATCATCAGGTCCCCTGCACTTCCTGCTTCCTGCTCTGAAACCTGTCAGTCAATCTGCCCTGTGTCTCCTCCCCTTTGCAGCCCCCCTGGTCCTTCCCACTCATGGACCCCATGGTCCCTCCAGTTGCAGGCCCCCTTGGCCCATTCCCTTACAGCCCCATGTAGCCCCGCCCACTCGTGGGTGCCGTGGCCCCGCCCACTAGTGGGTGCCGTGGCCACCGCCCACTCAGAGGTGCTGTGAATGGGAGGGGCCACAGCAGAGTGGAGGAGGGACTTCCTGTCTCCCTCAAACACTGAGGGAGTCTGAGGCTGTGCTCGCCGGCGGCACTGTGCAGGAGAAGCCTTAGGAATGTCACGTCACCCATTAGCTTTCTGGTCAGTCATTCCTTTATATCTTGGGCTGTGGAGCACGTAGAGAGGTGGTTGATGGCTTGTTTTAAAGGTAGGAGACTTGCCTTTCATTTAAACTTAACTTGTTTGGAGACCACAGTTCCCCTTTAAGCAGCACTAAGCGTCCCAAATCCATCTTTATTATTATAGTCCCTAGATAACTATATGACCTTCTGTCTTTCATTTAAAGCATTATGCACAGCCAGGGGACCAACACTGGTAACTAGTCCTCTTATCTGACTTGCTGTGAAAATAAAATTAACCACACATTCCAATGCAGTTGTGAAAATGTTATACAATTCCACACTTAATTATATAATTATATAATTAAGAGTACTACATCTAAAGTCTGGAATTAGGGGACTTGTTTTAACACCACTAAAGACACTTGTAGGGAGATTTACCCAGAGCCACAATAGCTAATTTCCCCATACCAAATTCAATATCAGCTTTGTGGCTGTGGTAAATCCCGAAAGGCTGGCTATTTCTACTCTTTTAGCAGCCAGAAAGGTTTCAACTTCTTCAGTGAGTATAACGAAACATTTCTCCGAATGCCACGACAGTTAAAAACATAATAGAATTATAATACATAAGTGTGATATTTTATAATGGGAGCTGCAGTGGTATATATCCTTATAAAAATCACTCAGCTATGTCACTAAGTGATTCATTTCTTATATTTCTTATATCCCACAGCTCCTCCCATTACAGTGTTCATGCCTGGACAATGACTCAGCATTTTTTGCCGTGTTTAACTTCACTAACGGAACCTGCTGGAGCTGCTTCCTGTCACTTCATAACCAATGTCTCTCTCCTCCTCCATAAAGATTTGTTTAACCGGATAGATGCTGGGCTGGGAGGTTTGTTTCTACTGGGTTTAAATTACAGAAGGTAGCTTGGGGGGTTTAAATTAAGGTTGGAATAGGGACAAAGCTGGAATTTAAAATACGAATGGGCTGAAGGAATCACATATAATAATAAATAATGCGCCCCTTTACATTATAATATAGGTATATTATGCCACCTCGGAGCTCCCTGCCCTGTATAAAAGCACTCAGCCTAAGGCCTTGTGCTTCTTTGTGGTCAGGGAACTCCTCAGTGGCGTAATATCCTTATATTACACTGTAAGGGGTGTATTATCCTTTATATTAAACTGGGATATCTGCTATATCACCAATGACAGGCTTTAGATCCTTTTGGTTTGGTCAAACAACTCAAACCCCCATGCAATCCCAAATGGGCCTTGTTTAAAAAAACTGGTTTTAGTTACTGTACTACCTTGGCCATACCTGTACGGGCGGGATTGTACATTTATGATCAACGTTCGCAAATCTACCAACATTAGTTCGGAGAATACCATGCAATTGCATTCTATGGGAATCGCTACCGTAGATTTCCAATGGCGATTCTAAATTAACGATCGCCGAAATGAACGTTAGTCTGCTGTTTATAACACGCAAAGAAAATCTGTATCAATGTCAAGTAAACATCCAGGATAGATTCATGAAATGTAAAGTTATGGCAGCGTGTTTTCACAGAAAAAGAAGAAGAATGAAGAAAAGTGGTAAAGGATAAAAGAATCTTATGTATCTTTTTAAGTTTTTGACTCAGCATTTGGTTTGTGTACTTGTCCTTGTATTTTAAGAAACGTTGTATCGGCAGTTTCTACAGTTTTACTTCCTCTTTCTTCTCGCTTATAAATAAATTCCATTTATTTATTTCAGGAGCCTATAGACACAGAATGACTGCCACACCCCCAGACCACGCCCAGTTTTACTTATAGAGGAGGATACACAGACTATAATATTCAGAAATGAGTAAACTGCACAAACATGAACTGCGCCACATCATTTATTTTGTGCTGCAAAATAAATTGCAACAGAGGGTGATCGACAAGAGGGAGAGATTGATAGACATTCGTGTGACTCAGGTGCCACTGGGCACGTGTCTACTGTGCTTTATGGTAAAAAAGTATATTTTGGTTTTTAAGATACCCGCTATCTATATACATCAGTTAAATATTCACAGCCCTGGAAATACCATGAAGAAGGATGAAGCAACTTTCAGTTCCTGTTCAGTACATGGTGTTTATATTTTCCAGTTTCATTTCTCTTTAAATGCAACCAAGCAGATGAATAAAAAGAAATATCACATAACGATATTAAGACCCTTCAGCACTATGACCTGCATGCATAACGCACCAGAAATGGTGATTGCATGCACTCCAAAAATATCTTGGCGCGCAGAGCGTGTAGTGCGCACTCCCACATATATTGTGTAACACGGCCCAAATCACGCTAGTGGTGCCTAGCCCTCACTACACTGGAGCTTTTGATTGAAAATATCTTTACTTTTTGCTCCATTTAGATTGGATTAGACCTTGATTAGTTTCCCTGTCTCTATATTACTAAACTCCTACTGCACATGCTCCATGTCCCACTGTTGACTAGTAGCCAGGGTACAGAGAGACTGCCAATAGAAAAAGGTTAACATTGGCTCCATGTGAAACCTCAAGTGGTTGTTACTTCCAAAATGAAACATTGTAATTTGTGCGTTTGGGGAAAAGGGTCTATATACACTGTCAATGTTATGTTTCAAGTTTTCAAAATTAAAGGACAACTAAAGCCTCAGACCAACATTGAATTAGAAGGCAGATCTCCTTAATATAAAAGCAGTAATCAGTGTCTCACCTCTTTTTTTGATATGGTTGTCGAGACATTTAAATTTCTAACATTGAGCTTTGTGTCTTATTTCCCAGTGTTCCGGTATCGCACAGTGTGGTCACTGACCATTATGTTCTTTACACATGCTCAGTCCTAAGATACTGCAGGAACTTTTTACAATTGCTCACACCCACTAGTAGCCTCTAGCCTAGCTAATCCTTTTACAGGGCAGAATAGGCAAGGGAGCATGTGGCTGAGATCAGGGGTGTGGCCAGTCGCTGCAACATTTACTTTAATGCTATTTAATAGATTGCTATTTTAAAATTTATTGGTATTTTTAGAGGGGATATGTTCAGATTCTGGATTGTAAAAATTTGGGTTAAGTTCTCCTTCAAATAATATTGCTATTAAAGGTATTTTCTAGCTATTTAAAGGTGTTGAATGTTGCTGAGATTTCCCCACTGATCATGTGCAAAAGCTCTCTGAATTTTTGCTGCACTCATTGGAGCTGGGATATTGGGGGGAGGCAGTGATTATGAAGAATACCCTCATGGCAGTGTGACTATAATGGTTTTAAAGGATAACTTTCATGTGTATAACGTTTTTTTAAAATACAGTTAAAATGAAAAGTATTTGGGACTGGTAATTCCTAATATTGTTTCTGTGAGTAGCAGCAGGACGAACCTGCCAAATGAAAACTGTACGTGCTGTAGCTCCTTAACCAAATTATAGTGTGAGGTAGGAATAATCAATCCAACTTTCTCACCCCAGGTACTTTCCATTTTTAAACAGTTTAATTTTAGAGTTTAGTTATCCTGGGGTGTTCTTTTTCGTGTACAGGAAATATCATTTTGGGTGTGAACATGTCCCTTAAATAAAAACCCAGGCATGTTTGTTTACTTACTAAATCATTTTGGGTGTGAACATATCCCTTAAATAAAAACCCAGGCATGTTTGTTTACTTACTAAAGCCTACTGAAAAAATAAAGTTTGGTCATTTAGTTTTATTGAAGAACAGGAGGTAAAGGATCTGTGTCTTACCTCCCGTTCTGCAATAAAAACTACAGGAGCCAGGAGAGAAGGTAAGGTACTTATCCACTCAATCGATCCTCTGCCGCATGGTCTGACCGAACAACTGATAGTACCAGTCGGAAATATTGCATGGTGCGGCCGAACGCTCGGTTGGGAGAAAAAGTCCCTTAGATGTCCTATAAACTGAATTTCAAAATTACACCGCATATTCCAAATGAGGCCTTACCAGTGCCTTGTAAAGACGGAGAATAATATTTTTCTCTCTTGAACCTATTTCCCTATTTATACAAGACAATCAGGGAGATTCAATAAAAGTTCTTTTCATTTAAAATGGTTCTGATTTTGCCCCAACCAATCAGATTTTATTTAACATTTGAAAGCTAACATCTGATTGGTTGAGGCAAAATTAGACGAACTTCAATCAGTAGAGATGGTAGGCGCACACCGAACTAGCAAACTCCAAACGGGATGCATAAAAACTTATTTTTTATTCAGTACATGCAGTAGAAAACACACAAATGAATGCCTTACGCGTTTCGAGCCTAACTGGCTCTTAATCATAGGCATGAGACGTAACCTTAAATACTGTTCAAATGGCACTCCTTTAATGCAATGTGGTGGGTGAGAAGATTGGGCATGAAGAATGGTATTTCTAGCTTCGGGTTTGCGATAATTGTCTATAACTAAACCTTCACACGTACCATAAATACACAAATCCAAATATTCCACTTTCTTATGACCATAAAATTGAGTGAACTCTTGCGTTATATTTTCATTGTTTAAACTATGGGCCCCACTCATGAAACTCCAATTCCGTACCACCGTCATATAAACAGCAGGTCATCTATATACCCTTTATTAAAGCAACACTTTACAGGACGTGAATGAAAATTACTGGGTGAAGGGGGAGGGAACAATTCTCACTCCCACCATCCCATAATAAATTGCATAGTAGGGGCAAATTTTGCCCCCATGAAGCCCCACGTTGTTGTATATAGTATACTCCATGAATACAAAGAAAATTGTGTGTAGTAAGTATGATATGCTTCTAAAATGAAAAAATCCACTCGGGTGGGTATGAACTATATTTTTCTAGATGGAATTATTGCTTTGATTCTCCACATGTGGTATGCAAGAATAGGGATACTACATCCATGGTTGCTAAACTTAATTCTGTTTCCATGTGAAACCCATCTAATATGGATATATATCCGTCGTGTCTTTTATGTAGGAATCCCAGTTCCTCACAAAGGCTGCAATAGAAAGTCTACAAAGTTCTGATAGACCTTCATTCAAAGAAGAGATACTACCACAATAGTTCTACTACCTTAGGTGGTATTCATTTTTTTTATGAATTTTGGGTTAAGTGGTGGACATGGAGTAATAGGGCAATTGGGACTAAAAAGGTTACCATATCGATTCATTGCCAATCGCTATACCTCCTCCACCAAAGTGCCAGAAGACCTCTAAAATTTTGTGTCGGATCCTTGCTTATGGGAGTATATACTTTTACATCATTAAGTTGTCTAAGTGCTTCTGACTGATAGTCCTAGTGCTAAGGACTACAACCATACCCCCTTATCGGAACTTTGATAGTAATGGAGCTATCCTCCTTAAGGTTTCTTATAGGCTAGTCGTTCTCCTCTGGTAAACATATTCCACTTATTGCCTGTTTGACCTTTTATTTATGGAATGTGTGTAGTTTTCTTAGTTCTATTCCACCAGTTCTTGGAAAATATTCACTTTGATTCCTTAGCGTGGACTGGGGTAGAACTTGGATTTCGCTCTAAACTTATTCCTACATTTTTTAGGATTCTCTCCCAAAAGTGCATTGCCCTCACTGGAACTATTCATTAGGGACACCACATTGCATTAAAGGAGTGCCATTTGGACAGTATTTAAGGTTACGTCGTAATTGTTCAACTCTCCCGTTGTTTAAAAGAGAAGCAAAGGATATGTCCAAGAGATTTAAGGCTAGAGGTTATGACGATAAAACTCTAAAAAAAGCAACCTCTAAGGCAGAGTCGATACAAAGAGAACATCTTATACACAACATGAAACCATTTAACAAGTCTCGAAGTTCTGGAGACAGTCACATTAGACATACCTTTTTTGTGACCAGATATAGTGCTCAATATAGACAGGTGGTTTCCATAGTGAAAAGGTTTCTACCTGTTTTGGAGGAAGATCCTCTAATACGAGGAATACTAAGACAAGGATGCAAATTTGTCCCGAAGAGGGCTAGGTCTTTGGGGGACACTCTGTCCCCTAGCTATTTTACAAGTAAGTTTTCCCCTGAGCAGTCGTGGTTGAAATCCAATGGTTCTTACCGTTGTGGGGCCACAAGGTGTAAAACATGTCAGCATATCTCTAAATCGCAAACTTTTGTGAGTTCTACCACAGGCAAATCATACAATATACGTCAATATATTAACTGTAACGTTAGCTATGTGGTTTATTTATTAACATGCACGGAATGTCTAGTCCAGTATTTGAGATCTACAATTCGCCCCTTTAAATCTCGTATAAGGGAACACATTTGGGATATAGAAATAGGGAATGAACACAGCCCAATTGGTAAGCATTTTAAATCATGCAACCAAGGTAATGTGAGTAGTTTGAAAGTACAAGGCATACAAAGGATATTTATAGATAAAATGAATGCTGATAGAACTGCGACTCTCAGGAAAGCAGAGGTTAAATGGATATTCCTATTAGATACCCGAACACCAGGGGGACTGAACTCTAGATATGATATATTGTGCTACATAGATTCATAGACAATGGGTATTATATTTCATTGTGATATACTGGTTACTGATATTTATTAACCTGTGGTTTCTTCTTAAATCTGAGTATAAAGTTTATATATGTAATTGGTAATCTTTCCAAACTGGTGGTTACTTATGTTGCCTTTTTTGCCTCTGTTGTATGATGGCTAGTGGTTAGCACGCATATGTTGTTAATTTTGTTTTTAATTGTTGCAACTATGTTTCTTTAAGAGGGGGAGGAGTGGTCGCGTATTTAAGACAGTACGTGACTCTCGTCTCTCATGCCTATGATTAAGAGCCAGTTAGGCTCGAAACGCGTAAGGCGTTCATTTGTGTGTTTTCTACTGCATGTACTGAATAAAAAATATGTTTTTATGCATCCCGTTCGCTAGTTCGGTGTGCGCCTACCATCTCTACTGATTGAAGTTCGTCTTATACGGTCCAAGCGAAGGGTCCGAGGCAGGCGGCACCCGGACCACCCAGGGAAGCTGGTGAGTCACGACAATCCTCACTGAGTAGATTGATTTGATACATTTGTTTGGAAACGTTAGGTTCGGGGTATACACACCCGGGCCTCTACTAATCGAAAGTAAGCCTATTATGTAACCAGCACACCCAGCACTTAGGTTGTAGTCTGGTTAGAGGCAGTGCATATGAGTTAGGATTTAGGTCGTGTAGGGTTAACATTTTTGTAATATAGTGTGTTTCTACTAATACTTTGCTTTAACCAGCGAATTTGCACAAACGGGTTTTACATATATATATATATATCTCCACTTTTGTTGTCTAATTGTGTGTATAGTAACAAGAGTCTTCCCAGTGGTTAATTGGTTATAATGGATACGGGTGGAGTAACAAGTGGTTTTGATTACAAACAGAGAGATAGTATTATGCTCAAAAGAGCACAAGATGCCTTTAAGGGTAACCTAGAGTTATGTGATGAGAATATAGAATATTGCTTTAGTATGCTAGAAAAGAATGTTAATAAAGAAACTAGAATAAGTTGGGATATCATGTCACTGGAAAAATATAGACAAGAGTGTATTATACCAAGGGGACTGCGACTTAAAAAGTATCCTACGTTTCATGTAGAGGATGATAGCCAATTTATGCAAGATTGGAATAGGATACTATCTGATTGTTCTTTAAAATTGATTGATTTAATTTTGGTCTACAAGAAACACCAATTAGATATGATCAAAATCGACGTTAAATTAGGGGAGCAATCCGTTGAGACATACAAAGCGGATCAAACATTTTCCCAACTAAACCAAAAATTTCTTAATAATATAGAACAGTTGGAGAGACAAATTATGGAAGTTAAGAGTAGAAAATACAATAGAGACAGGATATATCTGTTGTATTCAATTGGATCAACTGGACTTGAAGTTTGTAAAGGTATGTCCTTTATCCTTAAGATGCAGGTACACGGCTGAGTCCTGACCCGAGGAATTGGCTCTTCTGTGCTGGGCCATACGTTGATGCAGTTGCTGTTTGGTCTCCCCCACATACAAATCAGAGCATTCTTCACTGCACTGCACTGCGTATATGATGTCGCTTTTCTTGTGTTTCGGTATTAGGTATTTCGGATGTACCAATTGCTGCCTCAGCGTGTTGCTCGGTTTAAAGCAGACAGGGATACGGTGTTTTTTGAAAACTCTTCTTAATTTCTCGGAGACCCCTGCTACATATGGGATGACCATGTTCTTACTCCTGTCTTGCTTTTCCCCTTCACTGTTGGTATTCGTGTTCTTTTCTTTCCTTCTGCTTCTTTTGACAAAGGCCCAGTCTGGATATCCACAAGTTTTAAGGGCTCCTCTGAGATGTTTCATTTCTTTAGCCTTCGCCTCTGTGCTAGTGGGGATGTTCTCAGCTCTGTGTTGCAAGGTTCTGATGACCCCCAGCTTGTGATCTAAAGGGTGGTGGGAGTCAAACATCATTCTGTGTACCTGCATCTTAAGGATAAATGACATACCTTTGAAGATTGTAATGTTAACATATTGGCAAAGGAACGTGACTGGTTCAAGAGAGGTGTTAAGGAGGCCATTTATGTGAAAATAAAGAAACCAAGCCTAAATAGAGGTGGGGGGGTTCGACACCATCTGTCTGCCATGTACAATGCTGTTTTGACACCTTACTCTGGGCGTTCCTATAACACCTCTTAGCCACTATCTAATCACGCCCTCAACACCTGGCTGTGATATGCTAATTGGGATTTTCCAGGGTACATAAGTGCCACAGATTATTGTACAAGTCATTCTGAATTGAGAAAGCCAGTCGGATGGCTAGCGAAACGTCTTCAAGAACTAAACTTCAAGTCCAGTTGATCTAATTGAATACAACAGATATACCATGACCTGGATAAGCAATAGAGACAGGAGAGACTATAGAGACAACACAGTATATAGGAGATGGTCTAAAGTTAGGGATCTTCCTTTTAATACAAGTGGTCGATCCAGATACAATTTAGGTTATAAGATGGCTAACATTAAACCTGGGAAGTCTATACTTAAAAAGGACAGACAGAGGAATAAGTGTGTTAGCTTTTCAAATAGTGAGAGTGAATTTGATGATTTTTCGGATAGTGCCTCTTCTGCCTCGTCTTTTTCTTCTAGAACCTCCCAAAGAAACCAAAGGAGGAACAAAGTTTTTTCTGGAAGTGATCCAATACCTCAACGAAACAAACGGATGAGCCGTGATCGCCATCTGGGGGGCGGGACTATTCCTATAGACGATAATAGAGAAAATCTACGTTTTTCACAGAATCGGGCTTCCTTTTGGATTCAAGAAATTACGAAATTACGGAATCGAGCGAAGGAAACGACAAAAGGTACAAGTTGAGAGAAAGGAAGAGAAACAGAGTAATGTACATGATGAACTTATTATGATAGTCATGATAAAGGTGTGACAGCAGGTTCTACTATTGTTAGCAAGACAGGTATTGATAGTACAACTGATTTGGATGTTTTGTTGTCCCTAATGAATAGTTCCAGTGAGGGCAATGCACTTTTGGGAGAGTACAACAAAACTCCCAACAGTTTTTATTCAATAACCTTTTTGCTACATAGTAAAGCTGCTGTCACACCTTTATCATACTTTATCTTCTTCTAGATTGAGAAAAGCTTTGTTAACAACGCAAACCCGAAGCTAGAAAATCCATTCTACGCCCAATCTTCTCACCCTCCACATTGCATTAAAGGAGTGCCATTTGGACAGTATTTAAGGTTACGTCGTAATTGTTCAACTCTCCCGTTGTTTAAAAGAGAGCAAGGATATGTCCAAGAGATTTAAGGCTAGAGGTATATGACGATAAAACTCTAAAAAAAGCAACCTCTAAGGCAGAGTCGATACAAAGAGAACATCTTATACACAACATGAAACCATTTAACAAGTCTCGAAGTTCTGGAGACAGTCACATAGACATACCTTTTTGTGTACCAGATATAGTGCTCAATATAGACAGGTGTTTCCATAGTGAAAAGTCACCTGTTTTGAGGAAGATCCTCTAATACGAGGAATACTAAGACAAGGATGCAAATTTGTCCCGAGAGGGCTAGGTCTTTGGGGGACACTCTGTCCCCTAGCTATTTTACAAGTAAGTTTTCCCCTGAGCAGTCGTGGTTGAAATCCAATGGTTCTTACCGTTGTGGGCACAAGGTGTAAAACATGTCAGCATATCCTAAATCACAAACTTTTGTGAGTTCTACCACAGGCAAATCATACAATATACGTCAATATATTAACTGTAACGTTAGCTATGTGGTTTATTTATTAACATGCACGGAATTCTAGTCAAGTATGGGATCTACAATTCGCCCCCTTAAATCTCATATAAGGGAACACATTGGGATATAGAAATAGGGAATGAACACAGCCATTGGTAAGCATTTTAAATCATGCAACCAAGGTAATGTGAGTTGTTTGAAAGTACAAGGCATACAAAGGATATTTATAGATAAAAGAATGCTGATAGAACTGCACTCTCAGGAAAGCGAGGTTAAATGGATATTCCTATTAGATACCCGAACACAGGGGACTGAACCAATATGATATATTTTGCTACATATTCATAGACAATGGGTATATATTCATTGTGATATTTATGTAAACCTGTGGTTTCTTCTAAATCTGAGTAAAAGTTTATATATGTAATTGGTAACTTCCCCAACTGTGTGGGTTACTTATGTTGCCTTTTTGCCTCTGTTGTATGATGGCTAGTGTTAGCACGCAATGTGTTATTTTGTTTTTAATTGTTGCAACTATGTTCAGGGGAAAATACTTGACATAGCTAGGGGAGAAGAGTGTCCCCAAAGCCTAGCCCTCCTTCGGGACAAATTTTGCATCCTTTGTCCTTAGTATTCCTCGTATTAGAGGATCTTTTCACTATGGAAACCACCTGTCTATATTGAGCACTATATCTGGTCACAAACAAGATATAATGTCTAAAAAATGTCTAATGTGACTGTCTCCAGAACTTCGAGACTTGTTAAATGGTTTTCATGTTGTATAAATGTTCTCTTTGTATCGACTCTGCCTTAGAGGTTGCTTTTTTAGAGTTTATCGTAATAAACCTATAGCCTTAAAATCTCTTTGGACATATCCTTTTGCTTCTCTTTTAAACAACGGGAGAGTTGAACAATTACGACGTAACCTTAAATACTGTCCAAATGGCACTCCTTTAATGCATGTGGTGGTGGAAGGATTGGGCTGCAGAATGGTATTTCTAGCTATCGGGTTTGCGAAATTGTCTATAATAACCTTCACACTCCCCTAAATACACAAATCCAAATATTCCACTTCTTCTATGACCATAAATTGAGTGAACTTTAAGTAACTTTTCATTGTTTAAACTATTGGCCACTCATGAAACTCCAATTCCGTTACACCCCGCTATATAAACAGCAGGTCATCTATAACTTTATAAAGCACACTTTACGGGACGTGATGAAATACTGGGTGAAGGAGGAGCCAGTTCTCCTCCACCATCCCATAAATAAATTTGCATATGTAGGGCAATTTTTGCCCCCTTGAAGCCCCCCACGTTGCTGTATAAGTATACCCATCGATACAAAGAAATTGTGTGTAATAAGTATGATAATGCTTCTAAAATGAAAATAATCCACTCGGGTGGGTGATGAACTATATTTCTCTAGATGGTATTTAATTGCTTTTGATTCCCCCACCCATGTGGTATGCACGAATTAGTGATACTACAAATCCATGTTGCTAAACTTAATTCTGTTTCCCATGTGAACCCATCTAATATGGATAATACTCTCCGTAGTGTCTTTTATTAGGATCCCAGTCTCCTCACAAAAGGCTGCAATAGAAAGTATAAAAGTTCTGATAGACCTTCATTCAAAGAAGAGATACCTGCCACAAAGGTCTACCTTTAGGTGGTATTTTTTTTTATGATTTGGGTAAGTGGTGGAAATGGGAGTACTAGGGCAATTAGGGACTAAAAAGTCTACCATATCAATTCTATTATGCATCGCTATACCTTTCCTCCCAAAGCTTGCCAGAAGACCTCTAAATTTTGTGTCCGATCCTGCTTATGGGAAGTATATACTTTTTAAATACATTTAGTTGTTAAGTGCTTCTGACTGATAGTCCCTTAGTGTTAAGGACTACAACCATACCCCCCCCTTATATGAACTTTTATAGTAATGGAGCTATCCTCCTTAAGGTTTCTAATGGCTAGTCGTTCGCCTGTGGAAATTATTCCACTATTGCCTGTTTGACCTTTATTTATGGACTGGTTGTAGTTTTCTTGTTTCTATTTCCACCAGCTTTGGAAAATATCTACACTTTGATTCCTAGCTTGGAGTGGGTAGAACTTGGATTTCGCTCTAACATTATTCCTGACATTTTTTAGGATTCTCTCCCAAAAGTGCATTGCCCTCACTGGAACTATTCATTAGGACAACCAAAACTCCAAATCAGTTGTATATTAATACCTTCTTGTAACAATAGTAGAACCTGCTGTCACACCTTTATCATAACTTACATCTTCTAAATTGAGAAAATGCTTTTGTAACAATAATTTACGCACAAATTTATTAATGTCCATAATAGTCTCAAGTAAATTGAAGGATTCCCTTGGACAAAAAGATAGCCCTTTTTCCAGAACCGAAAGTTCATCATGTGATAAATTTCTATTGGAGAGATTCAGTACATTACTCTGTTTCTCTTCCTTTCTCTCAACTTGTACCTTTTGTCGTTTCCTTCGCTCGATTCCCCGCCGTAATTTCTTGAATCCAAAGGGGGAGCCCGATTCTGTGAAAAACGTAGATTTTCTCTATTATCGTCTATAGGAATAGTCCCGCCCCCCAGATGGCGATCACGGCTCATCCGTTGTTTCTTTGAGGTATTGGATCACTTCCAGAAAAACTTTGTTCCTCCTTTGGTTTCTTTGGGGTTTCTAGAAGAAAAAGACGAGGCAGAAGAGGCACTATCCGAAAAATCATCAATTCACTCTCACTATTTGAAAAGCTAACAACTATTTCCTCTGTCTGTCCTTTTTAAGTATAGACTTCCCAGTTTAATGTTAGCCATCTTATAACCTAAATTGTATCTGGATCGACCACTTGTATTAAAAGGAAGATCCCTAACTTTAGACCATCTCCTATATACTGTGTTGTCTCTATAGTCTCTCCTGTCTCTATTGTATTTTCTACTCTTAACTTCCATAATTTGTCTCTCCAACTGTTCTATATTATTAAGAAATTTTTGGTTTAGTTGGGAAAATGTTTCGATCCGCTTTGTATGTCTCAATGGATTCCTCCCCTAATTTAACGTCGATTTGATCATCTAATTGGTGTTTCTTGTAGACCAAAATTAAATCAATCAATTTTAAAGAACAATCAGATAGTATCCTATTCCAATCTTGCATAAATTGGCTATCATCCTCTACATGAAACGTAGGATACTTTTGTGAGTTCTACCACAAACAAATCATACAATATACGTCAATATATTAAAGGGCATATCCACCCCCAAAACTATAATCCCCCTACTACTGGCCCCATCATGTAGTGTAGTTTAATACTTACCTCACACTCCCAGCTCCATAGGGTTCTCCTGTAGTCCCCCCCCCAAAGTCCCAAAAACTGCCCACCAGGAGGATAGCAGAGTCCATATAGGACTCTGCCTCCTACCTGTCCTCCGGGAGAAGTTTGGCATGCATACTGCAGCCCTTCTCCCCCTCCCTCTCCCTCCCCCTCCGGATTCCCTCCCCTAGCATAAATCCCCTTTGATATAGTATTCCCCCTGGTCTCCCCAGCCCCAACCGCTTCATTTTTATGTTTAGAAAGTGCCCCAAACTTTTACTTACCTCCCCTCTTTCCTCCGCTGCACTGAATGACCGGAGCCGCGTCCGTGATTGGCTGCCGCTCAGCCAATCACAGACGTGGCTGCCAGTCCTGCCCCTCTGCTTGCATTTTCTCGCAAGCAGAGGGCCGGCAGCGCGGCGGAGGGAAGAGGGGAGGTTAGTAAAGTTTGGGGCACTTTCTAAACATAAAATGAAGCGGTTGGGGCTGGGAGACCAGGGGATACTATATCAAAAAATAGTTTAAGGGTGGACATACCCTTTAACTGTAACGTTAGCTATGTGGTTTATTTATTAACATGCACGGAATGTCTAGTCCAGTATGTGGGATCTAAAATTCGCCCCCTTAAATCTCGTATAAGGGAACACCATTCGGGATACACGAAATAGGGAATGAACACAGCCCAATTGGTAAGCATTTTAAATCATGCAACCAAGGTAATGTGAGTTGTTTGAAAGTACACAGGCATACAAAGGATATTTATAGATAAAATGAATGCTGATAGAACTGCGACTCTCAGAAAGCAGAGGTTAAATGGATATTCCTATTAGATACCCGAACACCAGGGGACTGAACTCTAGATATGATATATTGTGCTACATAGGTTCATAGACAATGGGTACAATATTTCATTGTGATATACTGGTTAGTGATATTTATTACCTGTGGTTTTCTTCTTAATCTGAGTATAAAGTTTATATATGTAATTGGTAACCTTTCCAAACTGGTGGTTACTTATGTTGCCTTTTTTGCCTCTGTTGTATGATGGCTAGTGGTTAGCACCACATGTTGTTAGTTTTGTTTTTAATTGTTGCAACTATGTTTCTTTAAGAGGGGGAGGAGTGGTCGCGTATTTAAGACAGTACGTGACTCTCGTCTCTCATGCCTATGATTAAGAGCCAGTTAGGCTCGAAAACGCGTAAGGGTTCATTTGTTGTGTTTTCTACTGCATGTACTGAATAAAAAATATGTTTTTTATGCATCCCGTCGCTAGTTCGGTGTGCGCCTACCATCTCTACTGATTGAAGTTCGTCTTATACGGTCAAGTGAAGGGTCGGGGCAGGCGGCACCCGGACCACCAGGGAAGTGGTGAGTCACGACAATCCTCACTGAGTAGATTGATTTGATACATTTGTTTGGAAACGTTAGGTTCGGGGTATACCACCCCGGGCCTCTACTAATCGAAAGTAAGCCTATTATGTACCAGCAACACCCAGCACTTAGGTTGTAGTCTGGTTAGAGGCAGTGCATATGAGTTAGGATTTAGGTCGTGTAGGGTTAAAATTGTTTGTAATATGGTGTTTTTACTAATACTTTGCTTAAACCAGCGAATTTGCACAAAGGGTTTACTTTATAATATATATCTCCACTTTTGTTGTCTAATTGTGTGTATAGTAACAGAGGTCTTCCCGTGGTTAATTGGTTATAATGGATACGGGTGGAGTAACAAGTGGTTTTGTTACAAACAGAGAGATAGTATTAGGCTCAAAGAGCACAAGATGCCTTTAAGGGTAACCTAGAGTTATGTGATGAGATATAGAATATTGCTTTAGTATGCTAGAAAAGATGTAATAAAGAAACAGAATAAGTTGGGATATCATTACACTGGAAAATATAGACAAGAGTGTATTATACCAAGGGGACTGCGACTTAAAAAGTATCCTACGTTTCATGTATGAGATGATAGCCATTTATGCAAGATTGGAATAGGATACTATCTGATTGTTCTTTAAAATTGATTGATTTAATTTTGGTCTACAAGAAACACCAATTAGATATGATCAAAATCGACGTTAAATTAGGGGAGGAATCCGTTGAGACATACAAAGCGGATCAAACATTTTCCCAACTAAACCAAAAAATTTCTTAATAATTAGAACAGTTGGAGAGACAAATTATGGAAGTTAAGAGTAGAAAATACAATAGAGACAGATATATCTGTGTATTCAATTAGATCAACTGGACTTGAATTTAGTTTTGAAGACGTTTCGCTAGTATCCGACTGGCTTCTCAATTCAGATGACTGTACAAGATCGTGGCAATTATGTACCTGGAAAATCCCAATTAGCATATCACAGCCAGGTGTTAAGGGTGTGATTAGATAGTGGCTAGAGGTGTTATAGGAACGCCCAGAGTAGGGTGTTAAAACAGCATTAGACATGGCAGACAGATGGTGTCGAACCCCCCACCTCTTTAGGCTTGGTTTCTTTATTTTCACATAAATGGCCTCCTTAACACCTCTCTTGAACCAGTCAGTTCCTTTTGCCATATGTGAACATTACAATCTTCAAAGGTATGTCCTTATCCTAAGATGCAGGTACACGGCTGAGTCCTGACCCGGGAATTGGCTCTTCTGTGTGGGCCATACGTTGATGCAGTTGTTGTTTGGTCTCCCCCACATACAAATCAGAGCATTCTTCACTGCACTGCACTGCGTATATGATGTCGCTTTTCTTGTGTTTCGGTTTAGGTATTTCGGATGTACCAATTGCTTGCCTCAGCGTGTTGCTCGTTTAAAGCAGACAGGGATACGGTGTTTTTTGAAAACTCTTCTTAATTTCTCGGAGACCCCTGCTACATATGGGATGACCATGTTCTTACTCCTGTCTTGCTTTTCCCCTTCACTGTTTGTATTCGTGTTCTTTTCTTTCCTTCTGCTTCTTTTGACAAAGGCCCAGTCCTGGATATCCACAAGTTTTTAAGGGCTCCTCTGAGATGTTTCATTCTTTAGCCTTCGCCTCTGTGCTAGTGGGGATGTTCTCAGCTCTGTGTTGCATGCAAGGTTCTGATGACCCCAGCTTGTGATCTAAGGGTGGTGGGAGTCAAACATCATTCCGTGTACCTGATCTTAAGGATAAATGACTACCTTTGAAGATTGTAATGTTAACATATTGGCAAAGGAACGTGACTGGTTCAAGAGAGGTGTTAAGGAGGCCATTTATGTGAAAAATAAGAAACCAAGCCTAAATAGAGGTGGGGGGGTTCGACACCATCTGTCTGCCATGTACAATGCTGTTTTGACACCTTACTCTGGGCGTTCCTATAACACCTCTTAGCCACTATCTAATCACGCCCTCAACACCTGGCTGTGATATGCTAATTGGATTTTCCAGGGTACATAAGTGCCACAGATTATTGTACAAGTCATTCTGAATTGAGAAAGCCAGTCGGATGGCTAGCGAAACGTCTTAAGAACTAAACTTCAAGTCCGTTGATCTAATTGAATACAACAGATATTACCATGACCTGGATAAGCAATAGAGACAGGAGAGACTAGTAGAGCAAACAGTCAGATATGGATGGTCTAAAGTAGGGATCTTCCTTTTAATACAAGTGGTCGATCCAGATACAATTTGGTTATAAGATGGAACATTAAACTGGGAAGTCTATACTTAAAAAGGACAGACAGAGGAATAAGTGTGTTAGCTTTTCAAATAGTGAGAGTGAATTTGATGATTTTTCGGATAGTGCCTCTTTCTGCCTCGTCTTTTTCTTCTAGAACCTCCCAAAGAAACCAAGGAGGAACAAAGTTTTTTCTGGAAGTGATCCATACCTCAACGAAACAAACGGATGAGCCGTGATCGCCATCTGGGGGGCGGACTATTCCTATAGACGATAATAGAGAAAATCTACGTTTTTCACAGAATCGGCTTCCTTTTGGATTCAAGAAATTACGAAATTACGGAATCGAGCGAAGGAAACGACAAAAGGTACAAGTTGAGAGAAGGAAGAAGAAACAGAGTAATGTACATGATGAACTTATTATGATAGTCATGATAAAGGTGTGACAGCAGGTTCTACTATTGTTAGCAAGACAGGTATTGATAGTACAACTGATTTGGATGTTTTGTTGTCCCTAATGAATAGTTCCAGTGAGGGCAATGCACTTTTGGGAGAGGATCCTAAAAAATGTAGGAATAAGTTTAGAGCGAAATCCAAGTTCTACCCACTCCAAGCTAGGAATCAAGTGTAGATATTTTTCCAAGAACTGTGGAAATAGAACTAAGAAAAACTACAACCAGTCCATAAATAAAGGTCAAACAGGCAATAAGTGGAATAATGTTACCACAGGAGAACGACTAGCCATTAGAAACCTTAAGGAGGATGCTCCATTACTATAAAAGTTTCTGATAAGGGGGGTATGGTTGTAGTCCTTAACACTAAGGACTATCAGTCAGAAGCACTTAGACAACTAAATGATTTAAAAGTATATACTCCCATAAGCAAGGATCGACACAAAAATTTTAGAGGTTCTTCTGGCAGCTTTGGTGGAGGAAGGTATAGCGATTGGCATAATAGATCGGATATGGTAGACTTTTTAGTTCCATAATTGCCCTATTACTCCCATTTTCACCCACTTACCCAAAATTCATAAAAAAGAAATACACCTAAAGGTAGACCTATTGTGCAGGTATCTCTTCTTTGAATGAAGGTCTATCAGAAACTTTTAGACTTTCTATTGCAGCCTTTTGTGAGGAGACTGGATCCTACATAAAAGACACTACGGAGAATTATCCATATTAGAGGGTTCACATGGGAACAGAATTAAGTTTAGCAACCATGGATGTAGTATCACTATATTCGTGCATACCACATGAGTGGGAATCAAAGCATTAAATACCATCTAGAGAAATATAGTTCATACCCACCGAGTGGATTATTTTCATTTTAGAAGCATTATCATACTTATTAACACACAATTTCTTTGTATTCCATGGAGTATACTATATACAGCAACGTGGGGCTTCAATGGGGCAAAATTTGCCCCTAAGTATGCAAATTTATTTATGGATGGTGGAGGAGAATTGTCTCCTCCTTCACCAGTATTTTCATTCACGTCCCGTAAAGTGTTGCTTATAAAAGGTATATAGATGACCTGCTGTTTATATGGCGGTGTACGGAATTGGAGTTTCATGAGTGGGCCAATAGTTTAAACAATGAAAAATATAACTTAAAGTTCACTCAATTTTATGGTCATAAGAAAGTGGAATATTTGGATTTGTGTATTTATGGTACGTGTGAAGGTTTAGTTATAGACAATTATCGCAAACCCGAAGCTAGAAATACCATTCTTCATGCCCAATCTTCTCACCCACCACATTGCATTAAAGGAGTGCCATTTGGACAGTATTATTAGGTTACGTCGTAATTGTTCAACTCTCCCGTTGTTAAAGAGAAGCAAAGGATATGTCCAAGAGATTTAAGGCTAGAGGTTATGACGATATAAACTCTAAAAAAAGCAACCTCTAAGGCAGAGTCGATACAAAGAGAACATCTTATAACACAATGAACCATTTAACAAGTCTCGAATTCTGGAGACAGTCACATTAGACATACTTTTTTGTGACCAGATATGTGCTCAATATAGACAGGTGGTTTCCATAGTGAAAGGTTTCTACCTGTTTTGAGGAAGATCATCCTAATACGAGGAATACTAAGACAAGGATGCAAATTTGTCCCGAAGAGGGCTAGGTCTTTGGGGCACTCTGTCCCCTAGCTATTTTTACAAGTAAGTTTTCCCCCTGAGCAGTCGTGGTTGAAATCCAATTGTTCTTACCGTTGTGGGGCCACAAGGTGTAAAACATGTCAACATATCTCTAAATCACTAACTTTTGTGAGTTCTACCACAGGCAAATCATACAATATATGTCAATATATTAACTGTAACGTTAGCTATGTGGTTTATTTGTGTGTTTTCTACTGCATGTACTGAATAAAAAATAAGTTTTTATGCATCCCGTTTGGAGTTCGCTAGTTCGGTGTGCGCCTACCATCTCTACTGATTGAAGTTCGTCTTATACGGTCCAAGCGAAGGGTCCGGGGCAGGCGGCACCCGGACCACCCAGGAAGCTTGTGAGTCATGACAATCCTCACTGAGTAGATTGAGTTGATACATTTGTTTGGAAACGTTAGGTTCGGGGTATACACACCCGGGCCTCTACTAATCGAAAGTAAGCCTATTATGAACCAGCACACCAGCACTTAGGTTGTAGTCTGGTTAGAGGCAGTGCATATGAGTTAGGATTTAGGTCGTGTAGGGTTAACATTTTTGTAATATAGTGTGTTTCTACTATACTTTGCTTTAAACCAGCGAATTTGCACAAACGGGTTTTACATATATATATATCTCCACTTTTGTTGTCTAATTGTGTGTTATAGTAACAGAGTCTTCCCAGTGGTTAATTGGTTATAATGGATACGGGTGGAGTAACAGGGTTTTTGATTACAAACAGAGAGATAGTATTAGGCTCAAAAGAGCAAAGAGTGCCTTTAAGGGTACCTAGACGTGTATGTGATGAGAATATAGAATATTGCTTTAGTATGCTGAAAAGAATGTTAATAAAGAAACTAGAATAAGTTGGGATATCATGTCACGGAAAAATATAGACAGAGTGTATATACCAAGGGGACTGCGACTTAAAAAGTAATCCTAACGTTTCATGTAGAGGATGATAGCCAATTTATGCAAGATTGGAATAGGATACTATCTGATTGTTCTTTAAAATTGATTGATTTAATTTTGGTCTACAAGAAACACCAATTTCTTGGTCCAAGCGGCACCCGGACCACCCAGGGAAGCTGGTGAGTCATGACAATCCTCACTGAGTAGATTGAGTTGATACATTTGTTTGGAAACGTTAGGTTCGGGGTATACACACCCGGGCCTCTACTAATCGAAAGTAAGCCTATTATGTAGCCAGCACACCCAGCACTTACCGTAGGTTGTAGTCTGGTAAGAAGCAGTGCATATGAGTTAGGATTTAGGTCATGTAGGGTTAAAAATTTTTGTAATATAGTGTGAGGCAAAATTAGCACCATTTTTTAACTGGATCTCCCTTATATGTTGCTAGCTCTAGCCCTTGCCACCTGGCATTTGCTACAGCTAAGTCTGTTATCTACTAGATAATTTTTTTTAAAAAGACCTTCACTTAGCACAGAACCATTTATAGTATTGGCAGCACAATCATTTTTAAAGGACATGTCCACCTGCAAAACTTACCATACTCACCACCCCAAAATCATTATAATAATTCAGCTCTCCATAGTTCTTTTATCCCATAATCCTTACCTTTTCAGCCACGCTTGTCCTCACCGGCCCACACTTCCTTTGCAAGCTCAAAGAGCTTTAACAGAGGAAGCCTGCAGGACCGAGCCGGTGCACTGGCATGTCGGCCTTGACATTACCGGTACCATCACAGCAATGACTGCTGCAATGTGGAAGAAACCCAACATCTTTGTGCAATGCTGGCTTTCTTGCACTGGCAAAAGATAAAGATTCTGGGACTGCTGGGAGGTAAAACTCATACAGACATGCAATCCCGTGGCCTACTCACGATGCAATGGAAGACAAACACCTGCTTAGGCCAACTATCGGTTTGTCTATAGACACTTGTTCGGCTGATTGTCCGTTCAGTCAGGCGTTGTCGATGATCATCCAGGCAAACTGACAGTCGGCAGAAATGTCTGTTCGTCTCCTAGACATGTGTTGCGGGTCCGCCTCGCACGTCTGTATGGAGCTAGGTAACTATAACCATCTGAGGGTTTGGGGGGTGGGGAAGGTTAGTATAGGTGTGTGTTCTGGGGATGGACGTGCCCTTTAAACTCCAAATGCATCACCTTAAGACTGTACAAAGTTTGTAAGAAGATTTATTCCCAGTTAGAGTTTTAAATTTATACTTCATTTGTCCTTTCTTCCTTCCTTTAAAGAAGTTATAATTGTCTTACTAAAACAATAATTGTATTTAACTCTCTTATTAGGTTGGCAGTTACAGAAATGTATGAAAGGGTTAAAGGCTTTTATGCCGTTACATTTTTCTCGCCCACTTATTTGCACTAAAAAAAAAAAAAAAAAGTGGCACAGCCCCAGACTGATCTATACAGTCCAATTGATGCAATAGAACGACCAGGAAGGAATGTGTCTCAACATTTGATTGGTAAAGAAGCACATGACATTGTAAAAGTGAAAATAAACTTATCCTTCCTGTTAGTTCCACTACAGTAGCAATCGAAACTCGACTCCGTCAACAGGGAAGTTCCTTATCTACAGAAAACCCTTTATACAAATCAATAGGTTTAATCTGGGGGAAACAATTGCCAGGTGAAGAGAAGCACAGTCATCAAGGTAGGTTTGACTGCATTACATCTCCGCATGTAGGTAGTTATTGACAGGAAGGGATGTAGACAAGAACACTTGAGGGCACGCTCACACATGTAGGTTTGCCTTGGGTTTCCCTATGTTATATTTATTATCGTTTTTAGATATCAAGGAAATTTAACATGGTCCAAGATGATGTGTTTATTATTAATATAAAGGTGATAAGTCTGGGTGATTTCCACGTTAGCCCTTAAATATTTGAAACTCTTGCTATTAAGAACAGCTTTCAACCAAAAGGTTAAACTACAGGAGTGAGGGTATGAGTGGATTGTGGTTAGAAATTCTGGGTAAGCAGGAAAAAGTAGCGATGGCCAAGAAGATCTCATAGATACTCATATTCCATAACAACTTCATTTCTGAGGACTGACCTACTTTTAAGATCCTTCCCTGGAATCCCAACTCGGCCAGTGCCGAGTGAGCTGTCTGTTATGGGTGAAACTGGGTAGTGCTGGGAGGAAAGGTTAGGGCTGATCTAATGGTGGTTAAGGCAGGATGGGTGCAGTTTAGTTGGTTTGCAAAATAGCAATGTGGGAAGTTATAATTTTTTATTATCTGGACTTTGCTACTAATATAAACCAAGAAACAGTGGTCTTGCCCTCCTAGTTCCTACTTGAAGTGGCTAAAGGATAAATTACACAAAGAGGTTAATGGAACATTTCTAGTTGGATCAGCGATGTCAATGGTGTCCTCATTGGTCTGCCCTAGGTTTTTGTGCTTTTTAACCTGGTGGTGCATTGGCAATACAACCTCTGTGTTTGCAGACAATACTAATTGTGCAGGACTAGAGGCTCAGTGCAAGATCTCTCCACCTAACAGATTTAGGCTGAGGCCACACTGTAACGCACCGGAATCGCACACTAAATCGCGAGTGTTATCACACGTGATTATGTGTGATTCTTGTGAATTTTGCATTTGCAATTTTGCCGTTTTCCGTTATGGAAACGCATGCATTAAAGCACCAAAAATGGTGAGAGCATGCGTTGCCAAAACGCAAACAGACGCGCAATAGCATATGCATGGCTTCCATTTCAGCAAAAATCGTGGGCGCAAACGCGTGAAAAACGCGCTAGTGTGGCCTAGCCCTTAATCATTATTGGTCTACAAAGGTTGAGAAACGCAAAATTATGTATTTTTGCAAAACATCCTTTTACCCTAAATGGTATTGTGTTAGGGGTAAGGATTTGTGAGTTATGAGAGACATTTGTGAGGCTGAGAATCCGCTTGTGTATGGACGATTGGTCGGGTGCCGTGGACAATCCAGCTGGTCAGATCTTTTCTTGTACAGGTACAATATCCAGGGTTAATGCTGGTGACTGCACCATGTGTGATTAGTAGTGTCTTTGTCTAGTTTGGTGTTAAAGGTGGGTGGAGGACACTGTGCTTTTGGCTGGGTTGATGAGGCTGGATTTGAAGTAGAATGGTGGATGATGGACTTTTGTCTCTTTCAATCCAAAATAACAATGTAAACTATATGTGATAGTTACTATTATTAAGCTATAAGATACCTTAACAAGTATCTGTTAAGCTGGGTTCTTTGCTTTTCAAGCGCGTTACCATCTTGTCCAGTGTTGCCTCAGCCTAAATGTAATCTCTTCCGATTGGCTGCTCAGATCTCAACTGACCAGCATTAGTCCAGCACCTAATTAGCAGCCATAGGATAAAGTTAAGCATTTCATGGAATGTGTCAAAAGATACTTATGTAAATTAGGGATATTTTATCATGATTTAATTTCTATCCAGGTATGTGGTGATATATTTTCTGCCTGGCACGGGGAAACCATTTGCATGCATTTACAAACGTACCATTGTGTCCAATGCATAGGCTACACTCTCCATGGTTTATTCTTCTGTCTGAGGTGTAGTATTGCCTCAGCTGTTAGGAATAACAAACTATTCCAAACAAACTCCAACCAATACTGAGAGTTCATTGATATAACATATGTACTGAGGTCATTATAATAAGGTCACTTCCAGAAGGTCGGTGTAGCATGGATTTGTTTTAATTAGCAGGAAAGAGGCTCAACACAAAATCTATGGAGATAAGCAACTGTGACATTTATCTTGATTTGGGATTTAGATTTGTTTGTGAACGGCACCATTCATACTGATGTAACATAGAAATGTCATGTTTTTGTATCGCATAGGATTATTCTGACAGTGTCCTATTTCCAGGATACATGATATAGCATTGTCACGGCTGCAAAGATCTGTTGTATAAGCTGTTCGCTCATGCGCACGCACATAACTTGGCAGACACAGACTTAACTGGCGCACGCACAAAAACTCTGCTGGAATATAAGCACAAAATCTTATGTTTTACTAAGTGCAACTATCAAAAATCTGACCGGAAGAATCATTCGAAGCCTCCCACCTTGAGACGCTGATCTTTGGGGACTTAAAGTATCCCTGCCCACCCCCAACCGCCGTGTCAGAATGTTAAAAAAAGATTTATAGGGCTAGGTACGGAGAGCTGTTCGGCTTTTTCCATCTAAAAGGCACGTTAAACCTTGTACCAAGGCAGTTGCAGTGGCACGTAAGAACTGTGTCGCGCAACTGCCGCAAGCTGTGTACCCGAGTTGATAACGGCTGTTTTTTATGACAGATAGGGAAATGGGAAAACCCCATTTGTTATGCACCGAAAGCCGTTATTGGTTCAGTGCATTGCCTAGAGGAGGCAATAGGGAGCGATACCAGCTCTCGGTACAGCCCTATTAGAACGTTACTTACAGCCCGTGGATCCTCTGGTGCACTGACCCGGCTCCCTGCTTGCCAGAACTTCAAAGAAGGGAAGGAACGGCAGCTGCATCTGTGATTGGCTGAGAGGCAGCCAATCACAGATGCGGCTGCCGTCAATGGAGAGTGCTGCGGGAACAAAGGGCTGTAAGTAACATTCTAAATCTTTTTCTTAACAAAATGACACAGTGGTTGGGGGTGGGCAGGGATGCCCTACATTACAGAAAAAGGAATTAAAGCTTGGTGGATGGCTAGCCATGGATGGATCCGGATGGTGGGAGGGAGGGGGGGGGAGGACTCCCCTGCGCTTGCCAGAATACCTCCCGGAGGCAACACAGGAGGCAGGGACCTTTTTGCAGGAAGACAGCTCCTACTCTTCAGTTTCCTGGACTTTGGACAAGCACTGCAGGAGAACCATAAGGAGCAGATATTTAAGGTAAGGATTTTTTAAACTATACAGTGGGGCCAGTAGTGGTTTAAACTTTAGTTTGGGGGGTGGTCAAAATTTTCCACCTGGCCCAATCTTCGTTTATCCGATAAACTGTTCAATATTGATCAGAAAAATGGAAAAGAATTTTCAATATTTTTAGCAAATTGATAGAATTTGCCGAATCGCTCAAAATCTCTTTGCCCAGCCTTGCCCTTGCATAGTTATAAATACGTAAAACCTGCAGTGACACGCTAATAGCACATAAACATTTACATAAACTATCAACTCAAATAAACATGACTATTGCAGAAAATCAGCAACAAGAAACAATGAATGAATCTACTGAACTCAACGTACACACGTGTAAACACAAATACCATGAACGCATTATGCAAAAGACAAGAAAAGCGTTTTTTTTCTGTTGCAGGATGAAGCCTTTAATTGTCATTTTAGTGACCGTCCTACCTGTAATGGTCGAGGCAAAAACGAATCCTGCGCTGGATAACCATTGGGCCATGTGGAGAGGCAAACACAATAAAAAGTATAAAGATGAGGTACTGTGCTATGTTATTCCTGTATAAAAATAGAACTCACTGAGATCCAACATAAAGGAGATTGTGTGCTGCATTAAAGGTCACCACAGTGCAGCTTGCAACCAGCACATTGACTTCTTACTCACACCCTAGTTGCCAGTCAACCGGAATCGGACATATGTCCCCTGAGGTCTATTGTCACTTTCAGGGCTTGACTCCTGTCAAAATAAAAAAAACTTTAGGTAAGAATAGGATAGAAAAACACAGTTCAATACCACCCTCTCTTTATCACAAAAGATTTACAGGCTTATTTACCCAGAGCCACTATCGCATAATAATCCACTGGGCGCAGGCGATGCAAAACCTACTGAGTAAAAGGTTTGCGCTATGAAACATTACACCATTGATTAGGAGGCGTAAGCTGGCGCAGTTACCTTTCAGAGATCCCGCAATGTACTTAAACTTGCGCAGCGGGAATTCGAGCAGGTAAGCTGCGTCTGCTTACCATATTGCATCTTCCCCTTAATGTCTGTAATCTGGTTTCGGGAGACTTCTTTTTATTTTGTATTCTATTATTGTATTCTACTTGTGTCTCTAAAGCCTGGAATACACAGGTCGTAATTTCAAATTCAGTTGATTTGACTGAATGGGTCCACTGAAAATATCAACCCAAGTACAGTATGACCATCGTTTTCCACCTAGCCATCAGAACATGTAACTAAAAAGTACCTATGCTCTACGATCAGAAAAACATTCTACCCATATTCACTCTCCAGTATCAGCCTAAAATGTTCAGCTGAATGCAAAGAAATGATTCTTAAACTATCAGCTGTCATTAGAGAGTAATATTTTCTAAATCCCCATAGAGATCAAAGTGCAGTAAGAAGTACTGGGTGCACCAAGAGTTATACAAGTACACCTGAAGGTGGGTACACACACTAACGATAAAGGGACGATACTTTTGGATCCAAAATCATTAGGAAATGTCTGAAAATTTCCCTCGGTTTCCCACGATTGTCTCTCTGTATAGGGAATATGGGGAGTCAGCCACGGCTGAGGGAAATCTGCAGTCCCGAGCGCTCTCCCTCCCTATGCTTTTGTGTGATCGTTAGACAATGAGACAGAATCTTGCAGATTCTGTAATTTTTTTAAAGGACATGTCCACCCCCAAAACTAAAATTTAACCCACTACTGGCCCCTGTGAAGAGTATGTCCGGTCTCTGCTATTTCCTTGTCCTCAGGGAAAGACACTGGCATGAGCAGGGGAGGCCCCCTTCTCTCTGGATCCCAACTGGCTGCTTCTATCCCTAACGTTAAAAGACCTTTCCCTAGCCCACCCCCAACTGCCGATTTAGTTTTGTAAAACAAGCCCCAGAAAGATACTTACACTCCTTTGCTCCCTCTGGTGTCTGCATAGCTGACAGCTGCATCTGTAATTGGCTGCAGGCCAGCCAATCACAGACGTGGCTGCTCGTCCCGTCCCTCTCTGCTGCTTCCGGCAAGCAGAGAACCTGGAGCACACAGCCGATGGAATGAAGGACTGTAAGTATCTTTCTTTGGCTTGTTTTACCAAACTAAATTGGGTGCCCTACACTATGGAAAATGTATTTTTAGAGGTGTATATACCCTTTAAAGATCATGCATGTGTGTACCCAGCTTAAGGCTAGGTACACACAGGTCGATATTTCAGCCCAAACGACCACGCTGTACAATTTTTTAGGTGATCAGATCGAAATATCCCATGCATGTTGGGAATTTTTGCCAGATCACAGCATTGGGCAAAATATTTGGTGGTTTATTTTCTATCAACCTGTGAGTACAAACTAATCATGGTGCCAGCCAGCCATCGCCAGGCCCCCTTATTACGCCATTTGTATCTGGCCTAAGAAATAAAATCCATTTAATGCTATCCTCACCATAACTTTAAATTACATATAAAAGGGCTCAGGATATAAGGTGAATATTTATTTTCTTTGTTGCAGAAAGAGAACCATAACAGACGTGTTACATGGGAGAAGAACCTAAACTTTGTCAATGTACATAACCTGGAACACTCTATGGGAATGCACAGCTATGACCTGGAAATGAACCACCTGGGGGATATGGTAGGGAAATAAAGTAACTTCTTTTGGACGTTTTTCTGATCACCATTTTTGGTGCACATTGCATGCGCTGCCATAGGGCAACATCAATGGAAGCGCAGCGCAAGTGGAAGGTAGCACGCACAAATCTGTGACATTGCAATTGTGATGCGTTGCACGATTTGTGCGCGCCTCCGTGCACTGTGTAGTGGGGCCTAACCCTAAAAAATGGTGTCTGACTGCTAAATGGGTAGGATAGATAATTTGCATTTATGGATGGAGCTGGGCAGAGCATAATTAAGCCATTCCACCCAATCCCATCCTGGGACCACCCTGTTATATCCAGAATCAGCAGTGTAACTAGGAATCACTGACCCCCCCAGTAAAACTATAATGGGGCCCCTGTAGGTGCTTCATCCACAGTGGTTTTCTGGGAGGAGGCTATATCTGTCATTGGAAAAACAAGATGGCCCCCCTGCGTTTGCTCCCCCAGTAATTACTCTCCTGTTCAGAATGGCCAGTCCCTGAATGTCTAAGCCCCATCCCCCCATAATAAAGATGGGTGTTCTGTGTTACTCAGACAGGCCCTTTAGGTTGAGTTTGACCTGGCCATGCCCGGGGACATTTATCTAGGTCTATGACCCACATGATTTCTCCAAAATGCTGCTGATTTCAGAGGTGATACAGAGAATCAATCCAGCGTCATTTATATTTCATCTCTTCCGTTCTTCAAAGACACTGGAGAAACAGGGAAGGTAACTACAGGTCGTCAGGCCCCCTGGAAAAACATTACACAGAGCTGCCTGAGCTGGGAATAACAGGCACAAAATATCTTTTTACATAATGAATTATATACGTGTAGCCAGAATTTCTGATTTTACTGTGGGTTAGTAAAAGATTGATAATAACTAATAGAAAATGATTGTGATTTCTCAACTTATTCTCCAGACTAGTGAGGAAATTCTATCTATGTCAGGTGTAATAATACCAACATCCACAGAGAGAAAGGGCCATTCCTACGGTAAACACAACAGCACCAATAAACATAATATTCCAGAATCTATCGACTGGAGGGACCAGGGATGTGTCACTGAAGTCAAAAACCAGGTGAGACTATTAAATGCTAATATATATTATTATCTGCCTTTATCTTGTTATCCGTTGTTTATTTCCCACCATCTCATGGTATGTACCAGGGGGACAGAGGCGGAATTAGGTGCATTCTGGGTAAAGAGTGGGTGTTTCATGGGCAGGGCTGCCAGGGCCGATCTAAGGATATGATTTCTGTATCATTGGATAGTGTACCTTTCCTAGGAGACACCCAACCCTTTTTTAAAGGCGTGAATGGATTATCCGGTAGAACATTCCACACCCTCACCATTCTCCCCCAAATCCACAATAGTTAGAACGTTGACAGATGTAGAACCAGTTATCCAGTGAAATGTTCTTCTCCCTCTTTTCCATGACTCTCAAAAAGTTTCCATATCCTCTCCAAGCTTTTTTACAATCTCGCACATGCCCAGAGGATGCAACTAGGGGAATACATGACTGACAGCTGCTAAATGGAATATTCAGGAAATAGAAAGAGGGGTAACATAAAATCAGGCAACATTTCAGACTAGACTAAAGACTTTCATCTTTCTAACTATTGATGTTTTGGAGCCGAGGGGGGTGATATTTACTAATACAAGATTTTTCATTTGAGGGTTGAACTTGCTTTTTAAAAATGTCCAATAAGGACAGTGTAGCACATGTTACAATTACATAACTAAGATAATAAAACCATTTTGCCTTTTTTCTAGGGCGGATGTGGCTCCTGTTGGGCTTTCAGTGCAGTTGGAGCTCTAGAGGGGCAGCTGAAAATAAAGACCGGAAAATTGGTTTCTCTCAGCCCACAAAACCTGGTGGACTGTTCGTCAAAGTATGGGAACAAAGGGTGCAATGGAGGATTTATGACAGGAGCCTTTCAGTACGTCATTGACAATAAAGGAATTGATTCCGAAAGTTCTTATCCGTATCATGCCATGGTAAGTTCATGTAAAACAAACAATGATTAAAATGTCAGCTATTTTAATACAGAAATATACCATAAAAGTGCAGTTAATCAGGATACAGATGGTTTAAAGGGCATGTTCACCCCAAAAAGCTACACTTTCCTTCCCCACCCACCCAAACCCTAACATTGTTATAGTTACCTTATTACGCTCTGTCCCTGAAGCTCCGAATCATTATCTTTCACCCCCTGTGCTTCTCCTCGCCAGGGCCTTGCCTCCTGTGTCAGCTCTTTGAATGCAGTCAGTCATTGGCCATTACATCCTCCCAAGATCCTCTGCTTATGGTTACACCTCCCTTTGAAACAAATTTTTATTTGGCATAGGCTTGAATCAGCAGCAGTAAAGAATAATGGGAAACAGGAAAAGTAGCATCAATGATTGAGTGATTTTTAGGGAATCTCTTTGCATTAAAAAAATATAGAAGATAAAGTCATTATAACATTAGCTGAATTTAATTTATTATTCATTTCATTTTCCCTTAAACAGCAGAACATGCATTTTAACTGTTCCACCTTTCTTCTTAGGATGAACAATGTCATTATGATGCTTCTGGCAATTCTTCTTCATGTGCTAAATATATAGAGATTGTTCCTGGCACAGAAGATAATCTCAAGCAAGCCTTAGCCACTGTTGGACCCATATCAGTTGCAATAGACGGAAGGCAACCCAGCTTCTTTTTGTACAAAAGCGGTAATATTTCTTGATGTATAAGCATAGAGTCTGAATTTCAGATTACACATTTGCTTTCATTTGTATTTCTTCCAAGGTTGAGGAAGAAATATCTGAGCCAATCATACAGTAGCATCAACTCCTTACAATTTCATAGCATAGCAGGCATAAGCTAATCATTCCAGAAGACAAGATACGATTCTTAATATATATATTTAAGATCTACTAGATCACTTAATTATTTAATTAGCACAGATGTTATTGGTTGCAATTTACAGGGAGATTCAATAAAAGTTCTTATCATTTAAGATGGTGCTAATTTTGCCCCAACCAATCTGATCTTATTTAAGGGCATCTATAGTAAAAAAAACCACATTGCCCCTTTGCAAAGTTAAATTCATGTACTCTGTGCTGCCTTAATCCTATCTATGTCAGTAACTCTGTTTAACCATGATGTCAGATCTGTGTGCAGCACTCCCCCCTTCCCCCTCCCCTCTGTTACCTCCTCCTTGTCTCAACTCCGGCTAACCGACAAGCTTAACATGTGCAGTAGGAGTTAAAAGTTCAACATCCTGAAAAACACACCCACGCACAGTGGCCAATAGAAAGCAAGCTGTCCTGGAGACACGGAAAAAGGAGATCAGTACAGTTTACAATCTCTCTCTTTGTGACCCATCATCAATCAGTGAAAGCTATTAAGAAGGGGGGTCAAGTGCAGCCTTATATCTACCATGAAAGCTACCTCTCTCCCCCTGCTAATGCTGTTATCTCTATGTTTATTACAGAGCAGGGAGGGGGGACTACGTCACAGGGATTTGATTGACAGTCCAAGTAGGAGTAGAGGAATGCAATCACGTATTCTTCTAACTGGTGTATCTCAGGACAGAGAGGGAATCTGAACAAAGTGATGACACTCTGTGGGTTGTGGGGAATTATAGAACACATGGAAAGAAAGAAAAAAAAGTTCATTTTCCCACTATAGATGCCCTTTAACATTTAAAAGCTAACATCTAATTGGTTGGGGCAAAATTAACACCATTTTAAACGATAAGAACTTTTATTGAATAACCCTGTTAGTGCTTTTAAATGATTCTAAAAGAATTGTTGTTGCATGTGCAATACACTTTGCATGGGCCCCCTTTCAACCTTATGAAAACATAAGAGGACTGACTAAAACTACTAGTTAGGGCCCCCATAAGTGTTTGGGGCCCTCGTGGTAAAACTGTCCCTGACCTCAACATAATCAAAAATGATGTGGTGGCACTATAGGAAAGCTGTGTGGACAAAGAAGTTTCATCTTCAGGTTAGGAAAGGTTTCTTTACAGTGAGAACGGTGAAACTGTTGAACTGTCTTCCAGCAGATGTGGTAATGGCAAGTTCATTAAATAGCTTTAAAAGTGGCCTGGATAACTATATCGATTAAATGTGGAGACAATATTACTATATAATATTGAGAATTACTGGTATTAATACATATACTGCAGTTCTGGTTGGTACAGGGATACTATATAATATTGAGAATTACTGGTATTAATACATATACTGCACTTCTGGCTGGTACGGGGATACTATATAATATTGAGAATTACTGGTATTAATACATATACTGTAGTTCTGGTTGGTACAGGGATACTATATAATATTGAGAATTACTGGTATTAATACATATACTGCAGTTCTGGTTGGTACGGGGATACTATATATGAGAATTACTGGTATTAATACATATACTTAGTTCTGGTTGGTACGGGGATACTATATAATTTGAGAATTACTGGTATTAATACATATACTGTAGTTCTGTTGGTACGGGGATACTATATAATATTGAGAATTACTGGTATTAATACATATACTGCAGTTCTGGTGGTACGGGATACTATATAATATTGAGAATTACTGGTATTAATACAATACTGTAGTTCTGGTTGGTACAGGATACTATATAATATTGAGAATTACTGGTATTAATACATATACTGCAGTTCTGGTTGGTACGGGGATACTATATAATATTGATTACTGGTATTAATACATATACTGTATTCTGTTGTACGGGGATACTATATAATATTGAGATTACTGGTATTAATACTATACTGAGTTCTGGTTGGTACAGATACTATATAATATGAGAATTACTGGTATTAATACATATACTGCAGTTCTGGTTGGTACGGGGATACTATATAATATTGAATTACTGGTATTAATACATATCGTAGTTCTGGTTGGTACAGGGACTATATAATATTGAGAATTACTGGTATTAATACATATACTGTAGTTCTGGTTGGTACGGATACTATATAATTTGAAATTACTGGTATTAATACTATATTACGAGTTCTGGTTGGTACGGGGATACTAATAATATTGAGAATTACTGGTATTAATACATATACTGTAGTTCTGGTTGGTACGGGGATACTATATAATATTGAGAATTACTGGTATTAATACATATACTGCAGTTCTGGTTGGTACGGGGATACTTATAATATTGAGAATTACTGGTATTAATACATATACTGTAGTTCTGGTTGGTACAGGATACTATATAATATTGAGAATTACTGGTATTAATACATATACTGTAGTTCTGGTTGGTACAGGGATACTATATAATATTGAGAATTACTGGTATTAATACTTACTGTAGTTCTGGTTGGTACAGGATACTATATAATATTAGAATTACGTTATTAATACATATACTGTAGTTCTGGTTGGTAAGGGATACTATATAATATTGAGAATTACTGGTATTAATACATTACTGTGTTCTGGTTGGTACAGGGATACTATATATATTAAAATTACTGGTATTAATACATATACTGAGTTTTGGTTGGTACAGGGATACTATATAATATTGAGAATTACTGGTATTAATACATATACTGTAGTTCTGGTGGGTACAGGATACTATATTATTGAGAATTACTGGTATAATACATATACTGTAGTTCTGGTTGGTACAGGGATACTATATAATATTGAGAATTACTGGTATTAATACATATTGTAGTTCTGGTTGGTACAGGGATACTATATAATATTGAGAATTACTGGTATTATACATATACTGTAGTTTCTGGTTGGTACAGGGATACTATATAATATTGAGAAATTACTGGATATAATACTATACTGTAGTTCTGGTTGGTACAGGGATACTATATAATATTGAGAATACTGTATTAATACATATACTGTGTTCTGGTTGGTACGGGTACTATATAATATGAGAATTACTGTATTAATACATATATCTGTAGTTCTGGTTGGTACAGGGGATACTATATAATATTGAGAATTACTGGTATTAATACATATACTGTAGTTCTGGTTGGTACAGGGATACATATAATATTGAGAATTACTGGTATTAATACATATACTGTAGTTCTGGTTGGTACAGGGATACTATATAATATTGAGAATTACTGGTATTAATACATATACTGTAGTTCTGGTTGATTCAGAGATATTTTCCGATTGCTGTTTGGAGTCAGGAAGGCACCCCCCCCCTTTTTTTTTTTGGCTGTTTTTTTTGCCTTCCTCTGCAGTTAGGTAGGATTAAAAAGGAGTGTGAAATTTTGGACCTGATGGACGTTTGTCTTTATTTAACCTCAATAACTTTGTTAGAGACTGATATAGCCATAGAGAAAAGGATCACCTCAATCTATTGCTGCTAATTCGGGTTCCACAAGCTTCTGAATCCTAGGGTGTACAATTCTTATGCACTGCTTCTGCATTTTTGCTGTTTTCATTAAATAAATAATGTCATGGTGGGATCTCATGTGTGATGTTTTAAAAGCCGGTATGGTCCTTTCTTTTTCTTGTGACTGTGTGTTTTATAAAATGTTATATATTTAAAGATAGTAAAGTCATCTTTTGATACACTTTTTAACTAGCTGCATTGTGCTCTTTACTATGTTTCTCCCCAATCCATATACTGAAATAGACCTGCAGACAATCATGACAATCATGTTGCTGCTTAATTCATGACATGGCTTTTCTTTTACTAAAGAAACAATTGTTTAAAGATTTGAAGATAAAGTCTAACGAGCAATATTTTATGAATATATTATAGTATTTAGATGAATAAAAAAACAAATATCCACACCGTAGACCGGTATTTTATTTAGAATTAATCATTAACAGCAGAGAAGACAAATGTACTTTGTCTCGGAATGTAAAATCCCAGGCCATCCCTCTCTGAGATATCACGTCTCATGCATCTTCTGAGCTAACAGGGAGATTCAATAAAAGCTCTTATTGTTAAAGATGGTGCTAATTTTGCCCCAACCAATCAGATATTATTAAACATTTGAAAGCTAATATCTGATTGGTTGGGGCAAATAAAAATAACTTTTATTGAATAACCCTGTAAGAGCTTCCTCTTACAGCCTGGCAAACATGCATCCTTCTCAGGTTACAAGAATCTGGGTACCTTGGTGCCACTAGTTACTACTGCTGTCCCCTACTATACACCCCGGAAATATATATGACCTGATCTATAAAATGGAAAACACACATATGTATATACAGTCAAGGTATATGTAACTTCTAGGAAGTCATGCCTCAAAATTGCAGAAACGGTGCAGACGCTATCCCTCCCCTGGTAGTGCCTCATGCATGGCACCAGCCCAGCAGAGGCAGTGGAGTTTGCGCAGAAGAGCTTCCCTGGTTTTCCAGTCCAGACTTCCATAAAAATCTAAACCGCTGAGAAGATTAAATATATATATGTTTATACAGGAGTCTATAATGATCCGGCCTGCTCTCAAGAAGTTAACCACGGTGTCCTTGCAGTCGGCTATGGAAGCCTTAATGGAAAAGACTTTTGGCTTCTAAAAAACAGGTAATTGAAATGAATTCATTTTTATGGGTAAAGTCCTAAGGCTTCAAATAAGGTACCTAACATGTAGGATATGGGTATGTACATGGTCGCCTTTAGATATTGACATTAATTAAACATTTAGGTATTCAGAGTATACAGCGAAACTGCGTATTACCCCCGTTATGCTACTTTTTCTTTCTTTCTTTGTAACAGAGCATTTGTAAAAACCTAACACATTTTACACTTGTATACAGAGATTTCTTGCTATTTTACTTGGCAAATGTACTGTGAAACAGAGACAAAACATGTCCTACTTTCTGGTTTACTGGAGGGTGCAAATTAGACCCTATTTTAATGACCAAGTTTATGTATCAATTGCTTTCAAAGAAGAACTGTAGGTACAATAAACCCACCTTCCCTGATTCCTTCCTCTTTGCACTACCTGGTGTACCCAGGATGAGGACCTGAACCGCTTAGTCCCCACCCCTGGGCATACTTTCTATCTCTAGTTATACTTACCAAAATATTCCCTCATTTGCAGTCTGTCCATAAACAGGCCAATAGGAAGACACTTTTCTTGCATAGCCCAAATGCATAACATTTACATTTCTTCATTGAATCCTTATTTACCACTTTGTAGCTAGTTTATTTAAATCAGTTTGCAAACTGGGGACATCTTGGACAATTCTGCACAATAAGACTAATTTAGTCATAGGTTAAAGAGTACCAAATTCAATGCATACACCTAAGGATCCCCACTAACATCACTGGTCCAACTAGAAAATGTTCCATTAATAACTTCTTTGTATCCTTCAGCCAGTTTTCAATTCCAAGTACAAAGTGTCAAGACCACTTATCTTACTTAATAACTTTCTATAATTCACAATTGTGTGTTTGGACTTTGGCAGAAGTTCGCATACAGGGCCGAAAAACGTCTGTTGTCGATAAACGGGCTTCCTGGTGTTAACCTACAGCTGAACCAAAATGTTTTCTTTGAAGCAGAAAGAAATAGGCCAATACTTAAATAAGTGCACTTGTGCAAATAAGAATGGCATGTTACTTCATATAGTTTTATGATTAATGTATCTCATCAAAGGATTTCAGGCCTGAACCTTACGCAAGTAAAACTTGTTCAGTGTACTCATGAAATTCCTGTCAACTGCTCTTGCACAAATTTACTGTAATACTGATTGAGTAACTTGTAGTCTTTAAAGCTAAGTGACACTATTCACACGGCTTTAAAAGCTTGGAGCCTACTGACATGGTAATAGCTCAGAACCAGAACAGTGAGTGCTCCATGTGCGCCCATCCAAACATTTTCCTTACACTCAGTATTGAGGGATCGGTCAGGACTGTATCCAGCCACATCTGTAGTAGATCACAGATGGAACCTGTATGGATCTGTTACACATTGATACTGTGACTACCCAGCTTAATCCCTACATTACATGACCCACACCTCACCCAGTGGAAAACAGATGAAAACCAAGACAGTCCATTTATAATGTAAACTTGTTTGAAGAAATGCATTTAAAGAAGGTAAGGAACCATAAATCTGCCCATTGCAGAAATAACAAGGAAGAGTGCACAGATAAACCTAGTTTCAACAAATGCTTGTGTGTTCATTATAGCAATACTGTCCTAATCATTAACATCCCCTTTTGCTATTACAAACATTTCCAATTCATGTAAAAAGGTAGGTTAAATGGACTGCAAGTTCCATTTCTTGAATGTTGTGTTCTTGAGTGTGTGTGTGTGTGTGTGTGTGTGTGTGTGTGTGTGTGTGTGTGGGATGAACATCCCATTTAAAAATGTATTTCCTTTACTCAGCACATGTAAATTCACCTTCTTGCATTTCTTTCTTTTCTCAGTTGGGGTACAAATTACGGTGACCAAGGATACGTTCGGATTGCAAGGAACCAGGGGAATCTATGTGGAGTGGCAAGTTATACATCCTATCCAGAACTATAAGGATTTATACTGGATCTAGGAAATGTAGCATTAAATGTGTCTTCCCCCACAATGGTACTCTACTGAATAAGACATTGTGCCGAGTGTCGGTTCCCTCTCAACAATTATTTTAAACAAACATCCCACCGATTTTAAACAAACATCCCACCCTATCAATGTTGATATTCCATCCCCTGACCATGGCAGCCACATATGCACCTACCCCCCATAATTTATGCTGCCTTGCACCTTACTTTCCAGACAGTGTGCCGAAGTTTCCCATAACTTTGGGGCCTCGCAGGAGTTTGTGATGTTCAGGTTGAAATATCAGGTTATAATACGTGTACCTGCCCTTACAAAACAACATTGAGTTAATAACAGTGTGGGTTTGTGTATGAGAGTCAATAGGTCAGCACTAAAGTTTATGTGGCAGCAGAATTTCCCACCTATGCCAGAGCAATTTTTAAAACCTTGAATTTGGTCAATGTTTTACAGTAGGATTTTTTTGTTCTTTTTATGTTCTTTATGAATTAAAACACTGTGATTTCTGCATGTTTGATTAGATGGGGGGTGTCTGAAATATGTACAAAATAAATTAACATTTTAATGGTTTTGTGAGTTTTTGTTGAAAAGTTATGCTAAGGAACAAGGGTTTTCTGCATTCTGTCAATAAAACAAGTTTGTGGAGTCCAGGCAGGTAGGGTACGAGGTGCACCCCCCAAAGTCCATGTCACATTAGGTAACTATTAATACATAGGGTTGAAGGGAGGCGCACTCAAGGATGCTTTTCAAACAATAATCAAGTGCTGAGATTGAAGCGATGTCATTATCAATAACTTGCATGTTGTAGTGTTTGGTCACACATGAGGAAGGGGCCTTAGATCCCCTGAAACATTGTGCATATGGTTCTCAGCACTTGAATAAATTATTGTTTAAAAAGCATCCTTGAGTGTGCCTCCCTTCAACCCTATGCATTTTCGGCAGTCTGCACACATTTGCCTGACTACTAATGGTGGCTAGAGATGGCTCAATATTATTGAATGATCAGCTGAAATTTCTACCCATTCCTATAACGAAATTGGGATGATTCGATCAGGCCAGTTTCTTCAATGGGCACCGTACACAGAGCAATAATTGTCCAATTCCGATTATCAGCTAATGATATCACTACTTCTATCCCTATATCCAATGAGAAAGGTAGCCAACACCCATTAGAAACTGCTGCAAGCTGACTTAGATAGATTATCAAAATGGGCAGCAGAATGGCAGATTAGAGTCAATGTTGATAAATGTAAGGTGATGCATTTGGGGTTTAGCACTCCTGGTGCCACCTACACCATAAATAACTCTGTGTTAAGTGAAACTCAATACGAGAAAGATTTGGGGGTTCTGGTAGATAACAGACTTAGCTATAGCAAACAGTACCAGGTAGTAACGACTAGAGCTAGCAAGATATTGTCTTGTATAAAGAGGGGAATAGATTCAAGAGAAAAAAACATTTTTCTCCCTCTTTACAAGACATTGGTAAGGCCTCATTTGGAATATGCTCTGCAGGTTAAGGATCCCATATACAAAAGGGACATCTTGGAAATGGAAGCAGTTCAGAGAAGGGCAACTAAAATAATAAAGGAAACGGAGAGGCTTGACTATGCAGGCAGATTAGACAAGATAGGGCTGTTTACATTGGAGATGCGAAGTTTGCGTGGGGATATGATCACTTAATACAAGTATATTAATCGGCCATACAATAAACTCTCTGGTGCATTGTTCACTAATAGGTCATATCAGAGGACACGTGGACATCCTTTAAGATTGTAAGAAAAGAAGTTTCATCTTCATGTTAGGAAAGATTTCTTTACAGTGAGAACAGTGAAACTGTGGAACTGTCTTCCAGCAGATGTGGTAATGGCAAGTTCATTGAATAGCTTTAAAAGTGGGCTAGATAAGTTTCTAAAACTAAAAAATATTAAAGGGACAATAAACCGAAAAAATTGACTTGCCTTTATCCTTTTCTATAATATTAGTGCTGCCAGGAAATTGATCCCTTTTTGCTCTCAAGAGAATGTATACAAGCGCATGCTTCACTGTCAGGTTGGGTTTGTTGGGTCATGCCTACTGCTCTGTTCCCAGCATTATTAGTCACAAGCAAGTGTAATAGAAGGAAGGAGACGCCACACAGGGGTACTGCATACAAAAGGTGCATTATTAATCCATGTTTCGACCCACAAGCGGGTCTTTGTCAAGTGATGCAAGGACATCCGTGCATTCCTTTTAAAAAATCCTACAACACCCACCCCTTTCCTCCCATTGGTGAATTTTAGTGTCCAATCAAAGAGTCACAGTGTCCAATTAGTGTCCATAGTGGTAGATGCTGTGCGAGATGGAAACAAGGAAAACCCTTGTAATACATCGTATGTGAATCCCTATAGTTTGGGGAAGACAATACAAGAAGAGAAACCAAAAGTATATATATAAGAGCACACAAAAAGTTTACATAAGGAATTGTAAATGGCTGTGTGGAGCCTAATGTGCTATCTTGCACTAGTAGGCTTGCTTGCTGGCTAGAGTCTAAAGGTGGCTATACATCTATGAGATTTTACTTACCCGACCAAGCGCTCACACGATGTTCCTTCGATCCTGCCGGAACCGCTTCCCCCGATCTTACATTCGAGCGACATGCGATCGCAAAATGAATGGGATTTTGCGATCGCATGTCGGTCAAATATACGATCGGGAGAAGCGGTTCCAGCAGCATCAATGAACATTGCGTGAGCGCTCGGTCGGGTAAGTAAAATCTCATAGATGTATGGGCACCTTAAGAATGACACGTATATATACTGTACATTGTAGACTATATACAAACAGGGAGATGTAATAAAAGATAAATAATATCTTATTAATTGGGGCAAAATTAGCACAATTTTAAACGATAAGAACTTTTATTGCATAACCCTGATAGTTTCTAGACTATATACAAAGTTTCTATGGATAAGTACCAACTCTAATTTAAACAGTATACTTAGCCATATATGATCTTTTGTACTGGGTATGGTTTTCAGACATGGAGATTCCTAGAAAAACATGAGAGACATTGTAAGATATTTTGCAACACTGTAAATAATTTGCACATAAGAAATCATAGGAAGGGTTTTATGGACCAGCAATCATTCATTTCCACTGGGTACATGCTCTTTAATCTTTTTATCCATGTGGCTTCATATTGCAATAACATTCTGGTTAAGTCCCCACCTCTCAATGGTGGTTTTACCTTATCTATTATACACCAGCGTAGCTGTCAAACATTGTGTTTCATTTCTGCAAAATGTTTTGAGACACATCTATGTGCATTTAAAGAGTAGGAGGAAATATTGACAACAAGATTATTTACCACCGTTGTCTTGCATTTCTCCCGTGTGCTGGTGGTAGGTTCCTCATGTAGTGATCCTTTTTTCCTCCTACCCCTTGGTAAATAAAACCAAGGACGCCTCCATTAACACTCTGACATTTATCTCCACATTAAATCGACATAGTAGGTCCATAGTAGGTTCCCTTGCTTAAACTGCAATTGTTGCAGCAGCATAATAAAAGGTAACAGTATCTGCCACCCCACCAGGGGCCACAAGATTCCTATGAACATTATGCCACCTGTGAAACAAAGCAGAGTATTTACATATTAAAATGCCCATGCGGCAAGGAGTATGTTGGACAAACAGGCAGACCAGCCAAAATACTAATCCAAGAACATAAAGGGAGAAACTATGTGGCAAATACTCACACTGATACGTCTGTCTCAAAACATTTTGCAGAAATGAAACACAATGTTTCACAGCTACGCTGGTGTATAATAGATAAGGTAAAACCACCATTGAGAGGTGGGGACTTAAACAGAATTTTATTGCAATATGAAGCCACATGGAATTGTTTGCCTCAGTTTACATGTCTGGTATTAATACATATACTGCAGTTCTGGTTGGTACGGGGAACTATATAATATTGAGAATACTGGTATTAATACATATACTGTAGTTCTGGTTGGTACAGGGGATACTATATAATATTGAGAATTACTGGTATTAATACATATACTGCAGTTCGGTTGGTACGGGGATAACTAATATTTGAGAATTACTGGTATTAATACATATACTGTAGTTCTGGTTGGTACAGGGATACTATATAATATTGAAATTACTGGTGATTACAATAATAATATGTAGTTCTGGTTGGTACAGGGATACTATATAATATTGAGGAATTACTGGGTAAATACATATACTGTAGTTCTGGTTGGTACGGGGATACTTTCCGATTGCCATTGGAGTCAGGAAGGTTACCCCCCCCCCTTTTTTGCTGGTTTTTTTTTTGCCTTCCTCTGGATCAACTGTTAGGTAGGGTTAAAAAGGATGGTGAAAATGTTGGACTTGATGGACGCATGTCTTCATTTAACCTCAATTACTATGTTACTATTTTTTTTTTGTCTCGTTAATAATTTTAAAACTGTGTCCACCCTTGCCCTAAGAACATTATGCTTGTGAAGGCTCTCATTCATCCAGGTCATGGTATATTTGTTGTATTCAATTAGATCAACTGGACTTCAAGTTTAGTTCTTGAAGACGTTTCGCTAGTCATCCGATCCAATTCAGAATGACTTGTACAAGAATCTGTGGCAATTATGTACCCTGGAAAATCCCAATTAGAATATCACAGCAAGTGTTAAGGGTGTTTTGGAGATAGTGGCTCACACACCGAGGTTTATAGGAACGCCCAGAGTAAGGTGTCAAAACAGCATTGTACATGGCAGACAGATGGTGTCGAACCCACCCACCTCTATTTAGGCTCGGTTTCTTTATTTTCACATAAATGGCCTCCTTAACACCTCTCTTGAAACCGAGCAACATGCTGAGGCAGCAATTGGTACATCTGAAAGACCCAATACCCAAACACAAGAAAAGCGACATCATATATGCAGTGCAGTGAAGAATGCTCTGATTTGTATGTGGGGGAGACTAAACAACAACTGCATCAACGTATGGCCCAGCACAGAAGAGCCAATTCCTCGGGTCAGGACTCAGCCGTGTACCTGCATCTTAAGGATAAAGGACATACCTTTGAAGATTGTAATGTTAACATATTGGCAAAGGAACGTGACTGGTTCAAGAGAGGTGTTAAGGAGGCCATTTATGTGAAAATAAAGAAACCAACCTTAAATAGAGGTGGGGGGGTTCGGCATCAACTGTCTGCCATGTACAATGCTGTTTTGACACCTTACCCTTGGCGTTCCTATAACACCACTTAGCCACTATCCAATCACGCCCTTAACACTTGGCTGTGATATGCTAATTGGGATTTTCCAGGGTACATAATTGCCACAGATTCTTCGACAAGTCATTCTGAATTGAGAGATCCAGTCGGATGACTAGCGAAACGTCTTCAAGAACTAAACTTCAAGTCCAATTGATCTAATTGAATACAAGAGATATACCATGACCTGGAAGAATGAGAACCTTCACAAGCATACACATTCAGCAGTAATAAACATTTTCTGATTAATATCTCAGAAATGTATTTTCAAAATTAACACATTAGGGGCAATTTACGGAGAGCTGCAATGCTCCTAATCTTAAAGTCACGCTTACTATTTACCAGGAATGATAGGACTATTTTTTTTTAAAAAGAGAATATGTAGAGTTTCGACAGTGACAGTGGTTTTATTTTTCCACTAAACATCACCTTTAAAGCTTTCCTAATACAAAGACCACTTTCTCAGTCTTATTCACTTCCGCTCTCCCTTTACTATTCCACAGTCTCTTCCTTATTCACTCGACTCTCCTTTCTCCTCTTCATTATTACAGGTTGATTGGGTTATTACAGGTTGGTTGCAAGGCTAAAAATCATGGTTAACAGTTAACAGTGCTTTCACAAATGGAATAATTTACAAAGAACAATGTGTTAAAAATTTAGGAAAATGGCAGACCTACAAAATGAATAAAATGTAGGGGGAAAGCGAGGCTCATTTAGCAAGGCGTGTACACATGGGGCAATTTTCCCTTCAGATAGCTCACGTGCAAACCAGGAGTATCCACAAGGCAACCCTAGGAACCTGCGTAGGGCCCAGGAACCTAATGGGGGCCCTACTTTAGAAGCAGTAACAATATTATAGTCTATACATTTAGCAAAAAAAAGGGCCCTAAATAATGGCCCTGCATAGGGCCCCATATGATCTTAATCCATCTCTGATCACGTGGCTACTAAAGCTGGCTTGTGTATTTCGTCTGCGACACCCAATCAGATGTTGTGTAACTGCAGCTGCCTGCCAGGTAAAATGCTGACACCTGATTGGCTGCTGCAGTGGAGCAGCACAGGACAAACTCTTGCAACTTCTTATTACACTAACCTGCATTGAGTGGGATTAAAGGGAAACAATAAAAACATAATAGGAGACTGGGGAAAGAGCTGGAACACAAGCAGCGGGAACTGCGTCCAAGGACTGAAACGGCACGTTACGTTAGGTATGTGACGTGACGTAGCGCCGTGCGTGTGATGTCTGTAGCGGGAAAGGTTGAGGGAGATCGGAGGAAGTGAAGGAGACGATGGCGACGGCCCAAATGCATCGCAACACCGGGGTTTGTCGCAGGGAAGGGTCATGATGGAGATTTAATGTTAATGATTAGGGATAAATATGGGTACCAAGGGAATGGGTCCTTTCTATTATATAGCTGGTCTGCACCATATTATTCCATATATAGAGATATTAATACAGAATATATATAGATATTAATACAGATATATCCATATAACTATTATATACATACCTATATATACTATATACCTATTATATACATATCCATACATATATATCACATACCTATTATATACATATCCACACATATATATCACATACCTATTATATGCATATCCATACATATATATCATATACCTATTATATACATATCCACACATATATATCATATACCTATTATATACATATCCATACATAGATACCATATACCTATTATATACATATCCATACATATATACCATATACATATCCATACATATACCGTATATACTCGAGTATAAACCGACCCGAGTATAAACCGAGGTACCCAATTTCAGCTAAAAATCCTAATAAAGTTGTTGACTCGAGTATAAACCGAGGCTAGAAACTTGGCATTCAAGATGTTTGGAAACTACAACTCCCAGCTAATAAAGCATGCTGGGAGTTGTAGTTTCCAAACATCTTGAATGCCAAGTGAGGGTGGCATTCAAGATGTTTGGAAACTAAAACTCCCAGCATGCTTTATTAGCTGGGAGTTGTAGTTTCCAAACATCTTGAATGCCACCCTCACTTGGCATTCAAATGTTTGGAAACTACAACTCCCAGCTATAAAGCATGCTGGGAGTTGTAGTTCCCAAACATCTTGAATGCCACCTCCCCCCTCCCACCCAGTTCAGTACCTGTGGGCTCTTCTCCCTGTGGGCTCTTCTCCATCCAAGCAAGGGCCAGCATTGAAGAATCCTTGGGCCAGCATTGAAGAAGCATTGAAGTCTCCTCTGCATCCGGCAGCCGCACGATCTTTCTCTCACTGGCGCGCCGGCTGACGTCACTGCTTGGCACCGGGCTGTGACGTCAGGCCGGCGCGCCAGTGCAGAGAAAGATCGTGCGGCTGCCGGAATGGTAAGGTAGCTGTGACTCGAGTAAAACCGAGTCCAAGTTTTCAGGCTGATTTTTCAGCCTGAAAACTCGGTTTATACTCGAGATATACGGTAATATCATATACTATCCATACATATATATCATATACCTATTATATACATATCCACACATATATTCATATACCTATATATACATATCCATACATAGATATTATATACATATCCATACATATATACCATATACCTATACCAGACATCCCACCCTGCCTCTTCATCCTTCCGGGCACGGTGGGCGAGGGGGCATGGCTACGCTGTGTGACATTGACGTCACACAGTGGGCAGGACATACGCACTAGGGGGTTAGGGGGTGTGGTATGGGCATGGCATAGGCGGTCCGTGGGCATGACACATAAAGGGGGTGTAACGGGGAGGAGATTCAGGACTCCTCTCCGTTGGGGGAGATCGGGGTGGAAACGCGGGAGACCACCACGATTTGCGGGAGACTCCCGGAAGATCCGGGAGTAGTGGGATACCTGCTATGCATTTTGTCACATTACTGCCACAAACATGAATCAATTTTATTGGAATTCCACATGAAAGACCAATACAAAGTGGTGTACACGTGAGAAGTCAATACTTTGTAGAACCACCTTTTGCTGCAAATACAGCTGCCATTTTAGGGTATGTCTCGACTAGCTTTGCACATCTAGAGACTGAAAACCTTGCCCATTCTTCTTTGCAAAACAGCTCCAGCTCAGTCAGATTAGATGGACAGCGTTTGTGAACAGCAGTTTTCAGATCTTGCCACAGATTCTCGATTGGATTTAGATCTGGACTTTGACTGGGCCATTCTAACACATGGATGTTTTGTTTTAAACCATTCCATTGTTGCCCTGGCTTTATGTTTAGGGTCGTTGTCCTGCTGGAAGGTGAACCTCCACCCCAGTCTCAAGTCTTTTGCTGACTCCAAGAGGTTTTCTTCCAAGATTGCCCTGTATTTGGCTCCATCCATTTTCCCATCAACTCTGACCAGCTTCCCTGTCCGTGCTGAAGAGAAGCACCCCCAGAGCATGATGCTGCCACCACCATATTTGACAGTGGGGATGGTGTGTTCTGAATGATGTGTAGTGTTAGTTTTTCGCCACACATAGCGTTTTGCATTTTGGCCAAAAAGTTCCATTTTGGTCTCATCTGATCTATTATATACATATCCATACATATATATCATATACCTATTATATACATATCCATACATATATAACATATACCTATTATATACATATCTATACATATATATATCATATACCTATTATATACATATCTATACATATATATATCATATACCTATTATATACATATCCACACATATATAACATATACCTATTATATACATATCCACACATATATACCATATACCTATTATATACATATACATACATATATATCATATACCTATTATATACATATACATACATATATATCATATACCTATTATATACATATCTGTACAATTATATATCATATACCTATTATATACATATCTGTACAATTATATATCATATAACTATTAATACATATCCACACATATCTACCATATACCTATTATATACATATCCATACATATATACCATATACCTATCATATACATATCCACACATATATACCATATACCTATTATATACATATTCATACATATATATCATATACCTAATATATACATATATCTCATATACCTATTATATACATATCATCTTTAGGGCTGGGCCACACTAGGGCGTTTTTCGTGCGTTTGTGCGCGCGTTTTCGCTCGAGATTGCACCTGCCATTTTCGGTAAAACCGACATCGCAGGAATGCAAAAATTCCCGGGATTTCCCTTGCGCACGCAATTGTGCGTCTGTTTGCGTTCAACCATTTATTTGCGCAATCGCATGCGTTTTTCTTTGTAAATAACAAAAACGCATGCGCAAATGCACAGAAATCGCGCACGCAATCGTGTGCGATAACGCTCCCGATTTTGTACACGATTTTATACGTTGTGGTGTGGCCTCAGCCTTACAGTAAGTCAGTTATGAGTAGTAATTAATCTTTAAGGAGGGATTTCTCTGCTTTTAAAAAAAAGGGGGGGGGATTCTCAGTTCCTACAATTATAGATTTATGTTTAAATCTTTCAAATTCACTTAAGTGAACCTGTATCTATATGCATTGTTTTGAGAGAAAATTTTACAAATTGCAGCAGCATAAAATGTTTTATGCCACATTTAGAGCACAGTGCTACTGCCTAACCGTGTAACAACAGAGAATCAATCCCTGACTCTTGTCAAGAGACTGCTTGCTGTGTCCGTCTCCTGCATTACTTACCTTAGAGGTCTGTTTCCTGAATATGCTTATGGGACAAGATATCTAGAAGGTAAATTGTTTATCTCTATACACTAAAAACGGCAATATTGCTTTCAGCACGGTTAATGCATATAAATAAATTAAAGGATAACTGTATTGCTTCAATGCATTTTCTTTTTTTAATTGCTTTAAAAAGACTAAAGGTATGCGGGCCTCCCCATACATTTTTTTTCCTGATTTCGAGCCACTCTCTGCCTTCAATTAGCCATGCTGTGAAGGGGGTGTAACAATGCTGTCTGCCTCTAACTGTCACTCAAAGCTAGCAAACGAGAAAACACTTCTCCACCCACCCTTGATAAGCTTGATTATTTAGGCTGTATCCTAGCAACAGGACATTTCAAGTTTGTTTGACTGGCAGAGGAGGAGGAGAGAGGTTGTAACAGACATTCCTACCAGCCAATGACAAGTGTTATGTTAACCATGGCCCTGGTCTAGGTGGCGGGCTTTTAGCACTCATCTTTGCTGTGTGATATTTAAGGGAGGGCAGCGCAGTTATAAATGGGAGTGATTTCACCTGGTGGAAGTGTGGACATGCAATGGGGGTGATATTATTTTTTTTACATTGTCCTTTAAACAGTAAGAGACATTCAAAAACATAAAATAATTCATAATGGAATGGCATATGTGAATCATTGAAATATATATGGTTACTAATCCACAGGTACCAGAACTTTATATTGAAAACAAATTGAGCGATTTACTTAGATGTGTCCACTTTGCATTATTTTGAGTGGGGTTCGCTATGTTACCCTGAATTAAAGCTGCCCAGCAAAATCTTCTTTTTGTTAAGCATTTCCTAAAAGTAGAGGAAAAAGTGTGCTAGGTAAGTTTCTGGAAGGGTCTGCAAGAGGGTTGTCCTGGATGAATGCAATTGAATTCTCAGATAATGATCACTGGGAAACAAAAGCTCCAACGGTATTGTCTCTTTATCGTTAGTGTGTATATTTCGCAAATGCTCGGAAATGCCTAAAAATTTCCTTCCCCCTGGTCGTCGGCCTGTGCGTTACCTGTATCCAAACAAATGGTAACGCTCTCTCCGGTTTACTCCTGACACTCAAATCAGGTAAGTAGAAAAGTTCTTTACTTAGTCATTATTCACGGCACACTAACATGAAATAAACCAAGAAGTGACCGCCTTACGCTTTTCAGGTGAGGCTCCACCCTTACTCATAGGCTCTTTTATGTGTGTACCCAGCAAAATGCAAGGGGTGGTTGGGGGGAGCTTTGAGTTGGAAAAGGGGGTCTAGGGGATACTTGCTTAGGGCAGGAATTATCAAACAGTGCCTCCTCTAAAACTAGAACTACCAGCATCTTAAACTACAGAGGTTAGCCAGGGAATGCTGGGCGTCGTAGTTTTCAAACATCTGGAGGCACACCATTGGAGAATCCCTGGCTTAGGGCACCATAGTGGCCAGAATCCAGTTCTGTACGCAACAATTAATATTAACTAAAACTTGTTCTATAACTTTTTTACTAGACATCTGTGTAAAGATTCTCAAGGAAGACAAGAGTTGTCCTGGTTCTTCCCAGCTTGTAAAATGGTGAGATTCAACATTTAAATAAAATGAAGATGTTGGTCTTCAGCTTTTCAATAAATGAGAAATTTTCCATATTGTAGCTATTATTCGTGTCTCCCACAATTACTGCTATTGAATCCTGTATGAGCGCACAATTATATTTTGTGATGTTACATGTTACTCAAATACAGATAGTTGTCAATATAAAATATCCTTTACCTACTACATTTTTGAACTACAGGGTTCTGTATTGGGGACACTTCTGTTTACTTTGCTTTTCAGTGACTATTGAAATTAAAGTTAAGTAAGCAATGCCAGTGTGCAGCATTATAGGTGTTCCCAACCAGACAATGGGACGCACGCTTGGCCCAGTCCACCTAGAACATGCCCATGGACCCTCCAATACCATGCCCACCAGTCAGGCCCGTAGGCCGCATCTTTTTAAGATTGGGGAGTGTGTTGTGCATCACTGATTTAGAGCCAATTAAACCTAGTTTTATATAAATTTTCATCAATTCATTCAAGAAATATCATCCTGCTGGATTTTTATTCATCAACTTGAATATGCAGTTCAGTTTTGGAACCCAGTATACAGAAAGGATAGTTTACAATGTAACAGAAAGGCAGCCAAATAATAAGTGGATTAAAAGTACATAATTATTTCACTCACCTTATCTCCTAACTTTTTTATTTTATTTCCCTGGTTCATTTTTTTCCTGTATTTTACCCACATCTGTTATTATCCCAATCAATCACTCTAGACACTGACTGTGGTGAGCAGGGCCGGATTTCCCACTAGGCCACAGTTGGCCACGGCAGAGTTGCTAGAGGCTGCAAAAAAACATGCAGGCATCTTTGGACCCCCTTGTAGAATTTAGCAGTCAGCACTCACAAAAAACGCGCCCAAAAACAGTTGCGTGTGCTGGGAGCACTATTCAAGTTGCCCCCTCAATCCCCCATTGGTTTTGCCCCGTAACGTCAGAAGACTTTGATGCCGGGGATCTCCCCTGGTCTTTCCCCAAACAGCCCTGGTGGGCTAGTAGAGGAAGTGAACTTGCGATCAGCAATGATCGCAAGTTCACCTCCTACTATAGTAAACTGGCTTACTATAGTAATACTATAGTATTTATTAATACTATAGTATTTATCAAAGAGATCCATTTACAAACAGAACTTCCCTGGTGGTTAAGGGGTAAGGTACTGAACTGTGATCTCCAGATCGCAGTTCAGTACCTGCTATACTGAGTGTCACAATGACACCTTACTATAGTAACTGGGACCTATTTGATTCATTCACAAATAGAGATTTTTTTTTGTTAGTTTGAATTAAGGTTCGTACACACGTGCGATCGCGGGTGCCAACCTGCGACGCACGAAGTGTATGGTGGGGAGGATAATCATGCCTTGAATGGACACTTTCTCAGCCGAAACGGCCGTTCGGTTGGTGATCGTTGCCTGACTGGTCAGGCAGATCTTTGAATGAGCGGGCATTTCGGCCGAGAAAGTGCCCATACACGGAGTATCGGACGAAACACCCGTTCATACACGTCGGGGGTTGGCACCCGCGATCGCACGTGTGTATGAACCTTTAGAAAAAATTCAAAGGCACAGATCAGAACTGATCACCTAAGTATTGATCTTTGCTAATGGAAAAAAACAACATCAACCTGGGGAAGAAGGGAAGGGTGGTGGTACAAAGTACAAGTTAGCTGGCCTAGGGGAGAAAAAAATATATTTCCTTGTTATGCAACGACATGGTTTTGCCACAAGGTGTCACTTTTCATTGGTATGAATGACAACGCTATTAATCCCAAGTCATAATACGACTAAGTCAAAACCTCAAAAATGCTTAATTTATTGGATGATTTTTAAAGGTACATATTAACCTAGAAAGGCTTAAATATTGAAATGATCTCCCTAGGTTTGGAGAGGATCTTCTGACAAATCTATAACTGCAAAACTCCAATTTTTAAAATCCTGTCACAAAGCTGGCAACAGGGAATTCCCTGTACATAGCTGCGTGGATGTGTTATTTCAAGGTAAACTAGTAAAGCTGGGTACACACATGGCTGACAATAGACAAATCTCTGTGCTTACCTGCTTTATGCTGCAGAATAGTATATGATTCCAAATTTACAAAATAAGACCGTAGCATAGATGGACACAGCCAATCAACATGAATGCAAATTAACCAAATGTAGTTTAATGCCTTGGAAAACCTTTACATACACGTTTTACTTCTCAGATCACTGTGCAGTAGATCACCAATGATGTGTCATTTGATTGATCAGATGTTTCAGTTCAAGAAGATCACATTTTTGTTGTTGCCCTGCAGATTAGTTCTGAAATACTACTGAATGTAAAATCCCATTAGATTTACAGTAAAAAAGACCATAGAATCAGGCGTGGTGAAATAATGCAGCACGTGTGATCGGATTACTAGCATTTTGTAGGTAAGATACAGGCAGTTACTGTTGTAGTGAAAGGGTGCTAGCCTGGATGGCTCACAGTTGTAGTGGAAACTGCATGGGGTCATTCACCAACAGTCTTTGGGGGAGATGCAGTAAATATTGTTACTGCTTAAGAGTAATATCCACATTTGTAATATCAGGTTAGACTCATTAATGGGGGCCTGTGCACAGAGCAACTAATGCCTTCTGCATTGTGGTGCCCAAGATTAGTAGCAGCGGTGGATGCTGACTGTACAGCTCACCCTATATAGCAATAACAGGAAGTGCGGTCTCATACTACATATAGCTATATCAACAGTGTTGTCTCCCACTACACAGCAACAGAATTGGGTGCTTTTTCCTAACATACAGTTATAGAAGTGTCAGTCGCAAAGCATTATCCAGCCAGGAATGCCACAGAAACATCGCAAGGTAGGACACCGGTACTTGGCCTGATGTATATATTAATTTGACATTTGGGTCTGAACGAGCATCGAATTGATATAATGTTGGGTAGAGGTGTGTGGCCATCATTAGACTGCAATACAGAAATGCTGACGATTACTAAACAGTGTAAATAGTTCTAGGTTAGCTGCACTTTCCAAACACTGCAAGCTTCCAAATAATGTAAGCATTGTTGTTGCTGGAGGATTGTTTATATTTACCAGCTAACACTTCTGACGGCTGCTTCCTTCCAGTGAGTGTAATTATCCTATTGTCTTTGTGACACCAGTATAAAGAATTTTGTGTGTATCATGCAGCTAATTTTCACATTAAATGTAAAGCCAATCTTAAAAAATGTGGCTTTACATCATGAATTTTATTGTAATCCATCTGAAATATGCGAATACAGACCCACAGCCATATAAAGTAAAGGTATGCGTGATCAGCTGTTTTGTTGCGGTCTTTTAAATAGCTTGCGGATTTTTTTGTGAGGGGATCACTGTCGCCCCCCTTGCAGTCTCCACTGGATTAGGAGCTAAAGGAAGTGGAAACCAATTCAAAAACTATTTCCAAGTTATGCTCTGGATTGTGCCACGTGAGACTGATTATTTGGCCAAAATATGTAAGCTTGCATGCCATGCCAAGGCCCCTCATATAAGTCTAACTCTGCTTATTAGCATTCATACAGGGAGATTTAATAAAAGTTCTTATCGTTTAAAGTGGTGCTAGTTTTGCCCCAACCAATCAGAACTTATGTAACATTTGAAAGCTAACATCTGATTAGTTGGGGCAAAATTAGCACCATTTTAAACTATAAGAACTTTTATTGAATAACCCCTTAAGTCTGTAGTCCCCAGGAACGTAACCAGGTAATATGACCAAGCTGAACACATCGTTGTACAGGAGGTAAGGACCTATTTAAACCCCAGCTAATTAACAAACACCAGTGAGCTGGTAATACATTAAAAACATTTTTTTTAAAAAGTGGATTAAGTTATTTTTTTTAATTACAGGATGTTAGGGTGTTATGATGCATTAAAAAAGAAATATGTAAGTAAATTTTATTCTTAAGTATTTCTTACTATCTACTTATTCACACTTCTTACCAGTTATTCTCTAGAAAAAAAGATCTTTTCTTTCCTGATAGTAAAATATGAAAAATGTACTTAAAAGAAACAGTGCTGCAGGCTCAGTTGCTTGGTACAGCATGGAATTTTTTCATAAATGTTGGAAAGCATGCCGATTAAATAGTGTATAGCAGGGCTGCCCAACCTGGCCTAGGCTGGGGGCCTCACTAGTGGCACTCAAGCCAGCAAGCGTGCTGCTTTTTTGCTCTGCCCTGTCCTGGTTTGTTGACCCCTTGACTAAACCCATAGCCTATCTGAACATACACGATTGTGCACAAGTTAGTTATGGGCATTGTCTTAAAACTGAGAGAAATAGCAAATATTTGTGCTCTAGTACTAAACCTAAACGATTGTTGTGTTCAACTTGTTCTCCCGCATGTAATGTTCATTTGATAGACTGCCTGTGAAAATTGAGCAGTTCTATTGAATGTTCCACCTATTTCAGTGGCCATGTTACCTTTTAAGTGGATTTCAAGCTGATGCATTGCGCAAGGTGGTGCAGTTCGATCAGGGTCGATTTTGGCCAAATCCAGTACTCAATTCTTTTTATTTTAAAATACAAATTAGATTTTTTTTTTTTTTTTACCATAAAAGAATAATTTTTTTTTTTTTTTTACTTTCTAATAGCTGAGAATGGTTGTGTTAGCAGTAAGTATTTTCTGTTTCTATCATTCTTCTGTCATGTTTTAATATTGTGCTAAAAACAATGTTCAAAGGCACTGTTACCAATTTACAGATATACACAGATCCAGAAGACCCACAGGTAAGAATAGATCTGTTTTCTCTATTCAGTTGTTATAAATAAAACATGGTACATGTTTTCAGCTGTCATCAATTCTAATCGGTGCTAATGAATTAGGTCGTGGCCCACACTATACCACGTCCTAGCGTTAATAGGCAGGATCGCGCGCACGTTTCCATTGCACTAGTTTGCATTGCCGTTTGCAGGAGCTGTGATTGCGCAGATGTTGTGCAGATTGCATAGGATTCAATTAGCGGGTTGCAGCTCACCTAGTGTGGCCCCAACAATTGCCCAACACTAGTGTGTGCTTTTTTGTGTGTGATCTGATTGTGCATTAAAACGCGGCAGTGTGGCCTTGCACTTAGAAAGTGTTGACAGACAAGCAACTAAGCAAATAAGAGGAATGGGAAAATTTGTGTTATGAAGATAGGCCTGTCAAGTAGTTTTTTTCTAGATGTTTAAATATTTGCAAGAATCTAAGAAAACATGATGACCACTGGAGGTTTCAGCATGATTCTGAGTGGAACAGCCCTGCTATCTATTTATTCTTTGATTCTTGTGAAAATCTGGAGTTACACAAGCAAAGGAGGGCCAGGAACGTTCTGTAGTGAGAAGGAAACTTGAATGAGGTTTCACAAAGTCTGGACATTGTGAAGGATCTGGGGATTGGTTTACATCCGGACCACATGTTGCATTTGGTGAGTTTCTTAAAGGGGAACTGTGGTTGAGTTAAAATGAAAGGCCAGTTTCCTACCATTAAAACGAGCCATCAACCACCTCTCTACGTGCTCCACAGCCCAAGATATACAGAAATGACTGATCAGAAAGTTAATGGGTGGGAGGCTGACATATGACATTCCTAAGGCTTCTCCTGCACAGTGCCGCTGGCGAGTGCAGCCTCAGACTCCCTCAGTGTTTGAGGGAGACAGGAAGTCCCTCCTCCTCTCTGCAGTGGGAAGGACCTGCAGCTGCAGAGAAGGTAAGGGAATCTACAGCCCTGCAACTGGAAGGACCATGGGGTCCATGAGTGGAAGGGACCAGGGGGGCTGCAAAGGGGAGGAGGAGACACAGGGCAGATTGACTGACAGGTTTCAGAGCAGGAAGTGCATGGGACCTGGGGATGCTGCTGCCATATCACACACAAAAATGTAAATATCTTCAAAACCATGCAAAATAAACAATTTCCTATCAATTTACCTATAGTCATTTTTAGACCACAGTTCCCCTTTAACACTCTTTACATGAACTAGTGAAGCAAGCATTGTATTGGCCAGTATCTAGCCCCAGCGTCTGGGGTATAGCCACCATATCTCCAAGTCTCACCGTGTAAGTTCACTATAGAAGCCTTACTAATTACTTTATAGTAAAGGCTAGCATGTATTACTGCTCTAGGGAATGTTTACCTTTTTCTTAGCATATTTGTTTTAATTTTAAAATCTAAAGATATTAAAAAGTCACTGCACAGCTCCATGACCGAATAAAAAAACTCAGCCTGCAGCCTCATACATACATTTATATGTACATGGACCCCTTTGTTTCTTTTAAGATCCTTATATTTTAGAGAGTTCAATGTGCAGTAATGTACTCAGTATAAATATGTTTTGATTTATGAAACCAAAAGATTGTTACTGTAATGGGCATTTGGGTAACTTTCTTGTGTTTGAAGACCATCACAGAATGCTACCAGTTTAAGTTTAAATACACTCCTGGGGGACCAGTCATGGACTTTGTCAGGTAAGGAGGGTTTTCTTACAGTTTAATTCTAAATTAATATGAGAAATGGCATTATGGATATGTTTATAAGTTTATATATAAAAAAGAAAATTGGTTTGGATTCGGCACTAGCTGATATAGCAAACCTAAATAGGCCAGGTGCTAGATGGGTTAATTAGTAGCAATATGATGGGAAAAGAGGAGACAGACCCCATAGCACACTGTTTAAAAATCCTTTATTAATAACAGGGACTATTAAAACATTATTAAAAATCAATTGTACATTCCTAATCTGTATAGTCTGAAAAGCTATCTGTGAAGGACCTCTTTTTAAGGGCATGTCCACCCTTTAAAAAATTTTTTGACATATAGTAGGGATTCCTCCCCCAGCCCCAACTGCTATAATAAAATTATCAGAAACTCCCCCGATCTTTACTCACCTTCCCCCTATCCTCCGCCGTACTGCCCGGCCTTCTGCTTGCACGAAACTGCAAGCAGGGGGCCAGACTGGTAGTGGTGTCCCTGATTGGCTGAGAGGCAGCGAATAACGGACCCGGCTGCCGGCTGCTTTGAACCCCAGGGGAGAGAGGAAAGGTAAGTAGAGTTCGGGGGACTTTTTGATAAGTCTATTCTAGCAGTTGGGGCTAGGGGAGGAAGCCCTACTATATAATCAACGGGTTGTACACTAGGGGGAGGGAGGGCTGAACTGAGCATGGCAAAATTGTCTCAGAGGGGAGAAGGAGGCAGAGTCTTAGGCTCCTGGTGGCCAGTTTTTGGGACTTTGTGGGGACATTACAGGAGAACCATTTGGAGCTGCGATGTAAAGTAAGGATTTTATTACACTACACAGTGGGGCCAGTAGTGGGTTACATTATAGTTTTGGGGGTGGACATGCCCTTTAAAGAATATTTATGGAAATCTTTACTAAAAGACCAACATTTTTTATATACGAGGGATCGCTCTCTAAAAACATCCACAGGGATTTTTTACTTTAACATGTCCACTTTGGATACCTTTTGACCATTATCTGATAAAGTAGATGCAAAATTGGTGCAAAATTAGCACCATTTTTAACGATAAGAACTTGTCCCATGATGATGTATGATACTATATTATAAACCACAGCTCCAGTGATAATGCTCTGTACCTTGATAGAGAAGCATGATATATCCTTGGCGATGCATTGTATTTTTACCAAGACGCATCAAGAGAAAAGGTTAGATGTTAGGACCTTCCAGACTGGGGTTACCTTGACGTGGTTGAGAGATGGGGGGGTTGCGCGGAGGCGCCCGTTTTCTAAAAGTGCAACACCTATGCATGCATTTGTTAACCCATTAACTGCCTTATTTATCGCTTTTTTGCTTCCCTGCTTTTTGCTCCTTTTTGCCTATGTTAGCTTACTATTACAGAACTGGGGACGCCCAGTTATGCACATATTTATTGGATTTTTATATGTTGATGTGTTAATCCTTTTAAATATTGAATAAAAATTAGTTTTAATAGTATTTGGAGTGTGTTGGAAGGTTCTTGTATATATACCCTTTAAACAATTATGATTCCCCTAAGGTTATATTTATCTTTTGGGGGAGGTGTACTTCCTTAGAGATAGCTCTCTGAGTGCCTTCGGAGTTGTCCGAAGTCTAGTGGGTTGCTGGGTAATTTGTAAGAATTGCCATTTTGTCTCTTTGGTATATACCTTGACGTGGTTGGAAGACTTTTCATTCATGTGATCACAGTAATGTATACTAAAACCCCTTTGTTTATAAAGTATGCCAGTGTGCAGATAATATGATATTGTATGGGGCCTAGGAATGTGCATTGATTATCTTTTCTATGTTTGTGTAAGACGCATCAAGAGGGTGGAGACTGCATGAGCTATATACTAATATGCTCCACTGGTTATTAGTACATATTATATACCTTGTTATTTTCTACCTCATATGATGTGATACCAAACCACTTTACTGACTATACAGGTTAGGAGTGTACAATTGATTTTTAATTATGTTTTAATAGTACCGGTTGTTAATAAAGGCTTTTTAAACAGTGTGCTATGGATTCGGACTCCTCTTTTCCCATTATATACATTTATATATGTTTACTGCTTTATGGCAAAGCATGGAATATCAGACAGTCCCAGTTTAGAGTTTTTGGTAATCTGTAGGCATTTATCAATGCCCCCCTAGGGCCAAACCATGCTCCTTTCTCTTAGCACAGTGCAGCTTTTAGTTGTATGATACTGTATATATAGTCACTTACATTAAGCATGACTGGGCCCTGGGGTAACCCTGTCTTGTGACCAGTGTAAAAATATTCACAGTGTTAGCTCTTCTCCATAGTTTTCCCAGCAGGCGGAAAAGCTTTTTAATGCCAAACTATATTTAGGTGCTATTTTGGGTCATGTGGGTGTTGTGTTTGTTTAACCTTATGGAATGACTGTCTGTTTAAAATTTCCATATTTTCTATGTTGGGAGTAGCTGCCATATAAACGAGAAATTAAAGGATGTTCAAAACAACCCAGTGTGATAATTCAGTATAAATTAGAAATGGGTATTCTTTTAAGAATTTAATTAGGCATGTCGGTGATAGACAGTTGCTTACCAGAAAAATAGAAAACAGAAAAGGGGCTAACAGGACATTGGGCACCATTCATCTCAGCTTTCAAACTATTTTTTAATTTGAGCTTACCCTTTAAGGTCCCTCTGGGGAAATAACCTGAACTTAAATTATTATTAGACATCAGTTCCATATGTCTCATCTCTGAGACGCAAATTCTCAGTGCTTATAAAGAACTTTGATAAGACCATGCAGAGCAATTTAGGATATTTCCTCTTTTATACAGTGCTTACAGTAACTTATCTTTACTTTCCCAGCAATAGAGGCAGCTCTTCATCAACATGTTTGGATGTAAAGAAAGGCAGCATTATGCTCATCCGCAAGCTTTATGTTCTCATGCAGAACTTGGGTCCTCTTCCAAATGATGTCTGCCTTACTATGAAATTATTTTATTATGATGAAGGTAGATACAACTGATAAATGTCAAATATGTTTGTGCTTGTGTCCACCACCATAAAAAAATGTATATCCCACCCAACCTCCAAACCACAAGACCGCAGTACTTGCGTAAGACCAGTCTTCAGTCTCATGTGAACTGCACCTTCTTCCACGCTCACACCTCCTCTTTTATAAGCTTCCATGTGCTCAGAGGAGGCAGCTCAGTCAGCAGCATTGTTGCCAATCTTTATGGGCCTCAAAAAAGTCTGTCAGGTGAGTATTTAAGTCATGGGGTTTGAGGGGATGGAAAAAGTATAGATATGGTGGGCAGTAGAGTAATGCAGTAAAGTAACATTTTACAAAGGTAACTCATTTTTGAAAAAGATATATAATCCTTCAGATTATTTTAGGGGAAAACATAAAAAGAACCCTGCATGTCTGCAGTTAACTTTTGAAAGAAAATACTGTACAATTTGGCAGATCTTTCTTTAAAGGAAAATTATTTCCACATTCCTCTCGCACCTCTTCTTCCACCATTAATAGTACCCAAGATGGATACCTAAATCACTGTTAGGGAGATTCAATAAAAGTTTTTATCGTTTAAAATGGTGCTAATTTTGCCCCAACCAATCACAACTTATGTAATATTTGTAAGCTGGCATCTGATTGGTTGGGGCAAAATTAGCACCATTTTAACCGATAAGAACTTTTATTGAATAACCCTGAATGTTCTCATTCCTGCATACTTTACCAATCAGCTGTTATACATAGAGTTTCCCTTTCTGCTCTGGTCTTCTTCCTGCTTGTCTCTGCAGTTTTCAATGTAGACAGTAGGAAGACATGCTCTGCAAAAAAGTGTCTTTGCATTGGTCAGTGGACTGTCACTGACTGTAGCAGTGGGGCAGAGAGGGAAACGTTAAGTAAATATTACAGCTGCTTGGTAAAGTACCCATGGGTGAGCAGTTTAGGTGTTCACCCTGGGTACTATTCAGGTGTGAAACGGGATAGAGATGAGTATAATTGTCCTTCAAAATGAAAATGGTTCTTTAACCTATAAATAGAAGCTGAAGATCTCCAGTAAAATGTGGTTACTTGTGCTGAAATATCAGTGGAACTGCTTTAATTCTCGACCAACAGACATACTGATGATTGGTTTATGATTGTCAATAGGATATTAATAAACCTTTATGAGCAGCGTATCACCACAGAACATTGTGGATATTATGTAGTTTAAACAAACAAATCAGGAGCAGGTGTAGCGGCACTCAAAAGGACTCACCTCCTAGGTGCGTACTGTTTAGGTAGCACTGTGATTAATTGTTCTACGTTGATATTATGTAGTTTACTCATTGTTAAGTCAGTGTTTAAAAGGCATGTCTACCCCAGAACAAAAAAGTTAGTTACTTCCTCACTATCCCTGGAGCCCATAACGCTTGCCTTTCCCTGCTACACGAAAGCAGTCACTGACATGATTGTGAAATCAACATGATTGTGAAATCATGCTCAATGACTGACTGAATTCTGGTGCGTCTTCTCTGTAAAAGCTTTCTGATCTTACAAAGGAGGCGACAACCAGGAAGGAGAACTGTGGCCACAAAAGGAAAGGATTATGGGCTTCAAGGAACGTGGTAAGGTAAGTGACTATAACCATTTCTGGGTTAAGGGGTTGGGAAGGTGAATATGCCCTTTATTACTTTTTTGATTCAAAAAAAATTTTGGTATCAGGGTCACACAGTTGGTAATCAAGTACATTGATGTCATTGTCTTTAATTTTGTCTCTAAGCAAAATAGTTCTGTGATTTTACATAAACTGAGAGTAGTGTAGTGTGTGAAACTGGAAATCCCCTATTAATTATCAAAGCATTATCCACTAAATAACACCTTAGCTATTGACTTGTGCCATAGCAGAAACTGGGTTTTCAAATGCTGTATTTTCTTTCCTATTCCTGCAGTCACTCCGGCCGACTACCAGCCTCCTGGTTTCAAGGCTGGAAGCTGCGAAGGGGTCATGTTTGAGGGGGAACCCATGTATCTCAATGTGGGAGAATTGGCAACTCCTTTTCATGTCTTGAAAGTAAAAGTCACCACAGAAAAAGACAGGATGGAGAACATTGAAAAGACAATACTCAAAAGTGAAACCAACACGCCTCCTGCACAAGGAAACATGCTGGATGAGGGCAAAGGAGAGAATACTGATCATTCAATAAATGTAAGGCAGAGACATACACCAATTTATAGGGCATTCCTTAAATCTCGGACACTTCCCCTATCCCCCGGACCATAGACACTATCTTTAGAAGTAAAATAATAGTACTTAAGCTGGCCATACACGTGACATATAAATTGTGTCAGATTTTATGGAATTTGCTGAACAAAATTTACTGGCTTCCTATACTTAAATACAGGGAGCTGGTGATATTTGCAGTGACCATATAGTGACCTGTACAACCAATCACTGTACAGATTATAGGTTAATCAATTAGGAGGATTTGCCAATCAACAACATTTTTGATTCAACAGTCACATGCTAATGGCCAGCTTTGTCTAATCACTCATTTAACCATCTTCCACCATGCACAATTGTATTTTAACCAAGCTACGCATTTATTATGTGCTGTAGCTCTGCTATTTTAGTGTTGAAACTTCGTTATCATCTTCCTAGTTAATTGGAAATTACATTTCTGTTCTGCAAAAAAAAAAAACAATGAAATCAATGAAAATAAATACCATTTATAGCAGGAAGAACAAACTAATTTTTTTTTTAACTTTCTTAAAGGATCAACATGAAGTAGAGTGGCAGAGAACATATATGGAGACCCTGAATGTTGCAGGTATGATTCACTATGGATCTGTGTACATTTTTATGTACTGTGTTTACAAACATGTTTTCGAGATGCTCTGCTACAGTTGGGATAATCCATACAGGTAATTATACGATTCTGTCCAGCCAAGGGATAATGGTTAGGCTAGTTACACACAAGGTGATATTTTGACCCGACCAACTGATTTTCCGGTCTATTTGAAATTGGTGGTACTTTTATTCTCCAAGTCTGACCAATCTCAATCCTTCTTTCATCCAAACAGGAAGAAAATTTGATGTCATGGACATGTCAGTAAATTTCAGCCAATTGAGCAGTCTATTATGGATCTCCTGATCGGTCAGATCCATAATGCTGTGCTCACAGTACCCTAGTTATTAGTCACCAGTTTTGGAGCTTTTACCTAGCCCAATGCTTATGCTCCATGACATAAGGAGGAAGACACAACGCACCAATCTTCAACCAAGTTAACGCTGGCAATATACTTCCTAATTTTCTTCCCTGATCCCCATTTACAAGGGCAAATTGGACATTTGCATCAAGCCTAGGGCCCCTTGTAGGAGAGGGGTATGACAGCTAAATGAAAGTCTCAGGAAATAATGAGTATTTCACTAATATAGATAAATCCACAAATCTTTTCTTCCCTAGCAATAAAAGGTATTACTTTATATCCAAGATGTCTTCACTTCCCTAGCAATGTAATGCTGTAAATGGCCAGCAGGTGTCACAGCATCAATATATTCTCTGTCTGGAATCTGATCATTAACTTCTGCAAGGTTTAACTTCCTAGCTGTAAAGTTTTATGGACATGAAATGCTGCAGTCCATGTTTTATTGGGCTGTGCGACATTACAATTAACTCCTACAGCTGTTTTTTTTTTCTTGTACTGTTACCATCTTGAACATGGTACACACCATGAGAGTTTTCCTCCTGAACAGTAGCTCTTCCGGTTGGAAGACGAAAACCCATGCAATTATTTCACCCCGATCGACCAATACACTGAACTATCCGTCGATCGGACCGAAATATTGCATGGTTTGTACCAGCCTTAATATTTCCACCATCTATTTATATCATCTTTCATCCACGTGAATGATCCACGTTGAGTTTCCCCTTCTGCCTTCCATGCACCAACGTCTATTTAATAAAAAACGAGGATTGTACTTGCAGTGGCCCAATACCTGGACCTTGCTAGGTTAATGTGTGCAAATTCGGAATCTAAACTTACTTACCAGCCGTTGGCTCTCCTGCTGCTTCTTCAGATCTTGTAAGCAACAGAGGGGGCGAGACCAGCAGCTGCTCAGTATCACCAAGTGTCTGCCGGTCTGGCCCCCGCTTTCACAATCTTAATAACCAGCAGAAGGCCGGAGTTGGAACGAGGGCTGCTAAGTAAGTTTAGAATTCGCACACCTAAGCCTAGCGAGGTCTACGTATTGGGATATTGCAAGAACAAGTTTTTGTGGGGGTGTGTGTAGTGCAGAAACGGCCTTTCCCGAGGCCAACCAACCAACGTTGGCCTTGTGAATGCTCTGACCTGACTGAAAATTTCCGTTGGCCAGTATAAGGAGTTGACTGCAGCTGAAGGGAATGTGTCAGTCCTGAACCTTCTCCCTATAATTTATATAGGGAGAATTCTTGGGACTGTGTGTAGCCCTCCTTTTGTGTTGCCCTTTTAACTGGATAGGGGCTGCATATGTGGACTATGTAGTTTTACTGTTTGGACACCCCTACACTATGCACTAGAACTCATTAGAACCTGTTCATAAATTGGTAAAAATAAAAACTGCCTGAATGGATCTTGGGAGAACATTTTTACAAAAAACAACAGCATTTTTAATAGAATAAAAAAAAACAAAAAAATAATTACAAATTGATCTTAGATACACACAAGTAAATATTATTATTTAGGAAAATGGAACTTAAATAATTAAGTTTGTAAACAAAGCTTTAGGAGAAATAAACCTTTTTTAAACTTTAATGTGAAAGCTTTCATCCCCCCAGAATACCATTGCATTTGTATTTGTAAAAATTGTATTCTGTAACTAAGAAGGTTTCCATTTTGTTGCCAGCACATGTCCATGTAGTCTTCAAAAGGCCTTGTGAGCATGTGCAACTACTGACCATGCCCCTTGACCACAGTATTCACTGCCTCTTTACAGAGACATTCTATGCAGGTGTTTCAACACCAATATGGGAGCCAGAGACTCTTACCATGCAGTACAGTAAGTGGCACAAAAAGAACAACCTACCAGGAACAATACTAAATAGTCAGATGATTTTACTGGCTTTTTTTGTTTGTTTGTTTGTATTGTGTTCCAAGTAAGTTTCTGGATGTATAGTCTTTTTATATATTAGCTCTTGTGGGTTAGTGTACTAATGCTCTGCTTTTAGAAATACATTGTACAGGAGGCTGCAGGTTCAGACTTTTATTTTTTACTGAAATGTTAATATTTTGTATCCATGCTAGCTAAGAAATAAACTGCAAAGGTGCTTCTCTTATGTTGTATAATAAGCAAGCAAAGGAATGTGTAATTGTCAGGGAAAGGAGTGCTAAAATGTATTTGCAAACATACCACACTGAAATAATTTTCTGAGTCTGCAAGAGGCAGGATCTCTGATCTGTAACATGATTTAGCTTCAGGGAACAGGACAGGCTGCAGCTTCCTTGCTTTGAACTGCTGTATAGTGGAGCATGTTTAGTGTACTGCGTATACTCCACCAAAAAAAAAAGTGAATTGTGGAAGCCAACATTCAGTTTATGCTTTTGTCACAAGCTTTGCTTATTTGTGCCATCCGTCAGCTGCTATACTTCCAGGACACTTTTAGATATTTTTACCTGGGGATGCCCAGGTGTGTGTTGTTTATTTTACTGCCATTTTAGGATTATAGGGGATATTAGTTAATTCTGTTTGAAAGAAGTGTTTTTATGGTATATGTGTAATAAAAGTTATATTTTATTTATAATTCTTTATGGTTGGTTGGTTTTATATGCACTATGTCACTATTATCTTGCCCCCGGATATAGTATTAATCTCCCTATTCATGCCATTTGAGTGCCTCTCTATATTTCTTGAGAGTTTAATGGGTTTTTCTAGGCTCGGGGCTGTACCCGATCCATACTTATTCAGATTAGTTTCCCTTTTACCCACAGCACCTTCATTTATTTTGTGATTTGGCCTACAGGGTTTTATAACTAAAACAATCCCTTTTTCTCAGTAGGATTATGGAAGCCAACCCCTGGTACCCATAGGTTAAATTTATAGATCATTCAGCAGCCACATCAAAGGGAGATGTGAGACAACTGGTGACTTTAGTATCTGGTTTTTAATTTTCATGGTGTCCTTGTGGTGTGTAAGCAAAGCATTTACTTGTTAGAGGTGGCAGTCAGAGAATATCTAATTGTTTTGTGGGAGTAAATCTTTGTTTTTTTTGTGCAGAACTAAACCTGACATGTGAAGATGATGATGAAATCGAGGATTCAGTTTGCAGCCAAAACACAGAACGTTCCGACTCCAAGGTATTAATGTTCGAATTCATGTGCTAGGAATGGGTAGTTATGGAAATTCTAGTGATCCCTGTTAAAGGATAAGTACACTGTAAAAGCAAGTTAATTTAAATTGGAAGCAGCAGCTTTAAAAAATCTTTTCCCCTTTTATTTTTTTTTAGGTCCCTCCTGCCAACATCTTGGATGCGCAGTGTAGACTGTTTAGCTCCTCCCCTCTGAGACTTGCTGGATCTCCTTCTTCTTAAGCCTCCAAAAGCAGTGATCGTTTGGGCCACGTGCATGTGTGGACACGTGCGCACGTGACATCATTGTGCCGTACAGCATGGAGCTGCCTGCACGTGGTGTGCCCCAAATAATCGCTGCTTTTGGAGGCTTAAGAAGAAGGAGATCCAGCAATTCTCAGAGGGGAGGAGCTAAACAGTCTACACTGCACATCCAAGATGTCAGCAAATTTACATCAGCAAAGGTAGGCTCAGGAGGGACCTAGAAAAAAAAAGGGGATGGGGGAGATCTTTTAAAGCTGCTGCTTCCAATTTAACTTAAAGGGCATCTATAGTTGGAAAATTAACTTTTTTTCTTTCTTTCCATGTGTTTTATAATTCCCCACAACCCCCAGAGTTACTTTACTGTTTTCAGATTCCCTCTCTGTCCTGAGATACACAAATTAGAAGACGTGATTGCATTTCTCTACTCCTACTTGTAATGTCAATCAAATCCCTGTGAAATCACCCTCTTCCCTGCTCAAGTCCCTCCCTCCTCAATGCTCTGTAATAAACATAGAAGTAAGGCAGGGGGAGAGAGGTAGCTTTGATGGCAGAGATAAGACTGCACTTGACCCCCCTTCTTAATAGCTTTCACTGTTTGCTGATGGATCACAAAGAAAGAGATTGTATTGCAGCAGGACATGGAGAGATCCTTGTCTCCAGGACAGCTTGCTTTCTATTGGCCACTGTGTGTGGGTGTGTTTTTCAGGATGTTGAACTTTTAACTCCTGCTGCACATGAGAAGCTTGTTGGGTAGCTGGAGTTGAGACATGGAGGAGGTAATTGAGGGGAAGGGGGGAGTCCTGCAGAGAGATCTGACACCATGGAAAAACAGAGTCACTGACATGTAGGGAAAAGGCAGCACAGAGTACATGAATTTAACTTTGCAATGGGCCAATGTGTTTTTTTTCACTATAGATGCCCTTTAACTCGCTTATCCTTTAAGCTGCAGACTGTTCCATTTCTCTTTCCCAAAAATCTGCCGAGTTTTCGTTGTCTCTCAGCAAACCAATGATATTGCACAGATAATAGTGTGTTATTGCACAGCTTAATCTAATCTCTAAGCTCCGCTGACATCACAGAAGGCCTACACTCTTTAAAGACTATTACAGAAATACATTTCCTGAAGCTAAATTGGTAAAATTTTGTTACATCTTCACATTTTCAATATTTAGTGTAATATGTTTTAAATTTAAACTTTAGAAGGAAAAACTTTCGCCAATGATTCCAGCATCTGGTCTTAAAACAAGGAGTGGGCGGATCTTTCAAAACTCTGTAAGTGATAACTAATTTATAGAGCATGTCTAGGAAAATACATTTTTATTCCTCAAGAATTTTATATCTATTTAGAGGGTAATGAAATGAGTTAATTTGTCTGGGGGGGGGGATCTTAAACGTTTTCCCCCTAGTATCTGTCCCCACACATGTTCAGTAAATTTCATGAATCAGTAGAGATGGAAAAACTAAAATATTAATGGATTAGATGCGAGTAATGAATAATAAATTATCTATGTGTATTGACAAAAAGATTAAAACATCCTATACACGGGCCCGACATTTAGAACGATTTCAATCAGATGCTCCAAATGTCGAAACCTGTTTTCCATTTTTCCGATCGACCGCTCAGCAATGTCAAGCAGTTTACCTTAAAAACAAAGATCTGGCCAGGCGGAAAATTTTTCCCGCCGACCCCCATCTTCTGTCCCAATCTCTCTGCAAGTTTCTAGCTAAAATCTGCAGAAAGATCGAGACCTCACCTCGCTGTTGCCCTTGATTCTAAATCCGATCGGAAGTAAGTCTGCCCTTGTATAGCAAGCTTAAAGCCTCTAAAAACATGTAATATAAGTCTTATTTTGAGCACTTGGGATATATCACCCGATCCACATACAGAAATGTTCAAGTTTCAGCTTAAAAGCTACGGAATATCTGATTCTGGTTGATGGAAAATTTTCCATCTTGCACAATTATTTTTTTTCAATATCGCAAAAACATAATGGAGTTTTTACAAATGGGTTTGTAAATAAAAAACACAATTTACCAGGTTCAATTAATTAAAGACACGGCAGCACGGTGGCTCAGTGGTTAGCAATGATGCCTTGCAGAGCTGAGGTCCTGAGTTCGATTCAACCCTTGGACACATCTGCGAGAAGTTTGTATGTTCTTCCCGTGCTTGCGTGGGTTTCCTCTGGGCACATTGCTTTCCCCCCACAATCATAATGACAATACAATCATAAAGTGATTAGATTGTAATCTCTTCGGGGCAGGGCCTGATGTGAATTGAGTATAATTGTAAATTATACAATTGAATAATTGTAAAGCGCTGCAGAATATGTAGTGCTATATAAGAAATAAAATACATAAATACATACATACAACTACATTGTTATTCATTAATGGTATTGTTCGCTAATTAGAACATTTTCCTCCTCACTGCTTGTTTAGAGAATTTACTGACCATAGTTGTTTCTTTAAGCTGGGTACACACGATGAGATATTTCGGTCCGATCGACCGATAGTTCAGTGTATCGGTCGATCGGACAGAAATTATCGCATCCGAATGTGCCCATGTCCGACCGACCGTCCGTTCATCAGAATCGGACGAAAGGACAATCAGACATGGTGGAAAACCTCGTCCGATCGTGCGGTCCTCTATGGACCGCACGATCGGTCATGGTAACTGTCGGACGTGGCTGCTTTTGCCGCGACCGACAGTCCTTCCTCCTGGCCGACCGGTCAAAAGTATCGAACGGTCAGTCTGGAGAAAAAATCGCTAGGTGTGTACCTAGCTTAAGACTTGTACACACATCAAATTTCGCTCAGGCAGAACACACGGGGGGACACTCGGGACTGTGTGTATCTTGATCACTAATAAATGACAAACAGGATCTTCCAGATACTATCTGTCATTTTTCAAAAATCTGTCCTGTGTTTACCCAGCTTAATGCAAAAGGGGGTTGAGAGGTAGGTTAAGTTGGGAAGGGGAGATTTACTTAGGGCACCAAAAATTTCCAGAACTGTCTCTGGATAGATTCAGTTGTCAAATCTATGTAATATCTAAAAAGACTGCGTTTCAAAATTTCATCTGTAGACAGCTGGCAGTTTAAATAGCGTGAATATGTTAATTAATAACTTGCCATCTTACGACAGACTGCTGTGACAGATGGTGAAGATGATAGTTTATATGTAACCAGTACTAAGTACATATACTCACTGTAATACACCCACTATAGAATGACTATATGAAGGTATTTATAGTTGGTCAACACAATGTTTTATTTGAAGCTGGGTACACACCATACAATAATTTGGCCCGAATTATTGTATGGCAGCTCCAAACGTTGCTCCTTCCCATGAACGGACGGGTCGGAAAACCATGACCGATCGTGTGGTCTATACCACAACCGGTTGCGGCTAACTGTCAGACGCGCCTGCTTTTGCCGCAACTGGCAGTCCTTCCTCCTGCCCGACCGGTCAGAAGCCTCGACCGGTTAGCCAGGAGGAAGAATTGTATGGAGTGTAACCCACCTTTAGTTTAAAAAGGTACAATATATGATATGTTGTTTTCTCCATGTCCTATAACATTTCATTTTAACATTTTCATTCTATTTGCTATAAGGGTACTGCCTTACGAAATAAGAAAACACCGGCCAGCCATTCTGTGGGGAGTGAGCATGGAAAAAAGGAAGGGAAACGGGTGAGCCTGCAATTAGCATATCTGTCCAATTAACTATTCTGCACACTTTTTGTGCAGGTTATAAGTACATAATACATAATAGCAATCAATGTAGGATTTTCATTAACAATGAAACAATTTCATGTTAAAGGAGAGCTATAATGCGTATAAAGTTTTTTCAAAAACCGTTAAATTGAAAAGTACCTTTGGCAGGGAGGTAGGATTGGTACTTTTTACCTCCCAATTTTCTCTGAGTCTTCCTAAGTGCTTCAACACTATCTTTAAAGGGCAAGTCCAGCCCTAAAATGAAAACTTACATACAGGTAAATTACCCCCCAAAACCATAAATGGTAATAGTTTGAAATCTGAAATATATGAGTCTAACCTGAAATCCTGCATAAAGTCCTGTTTCCCCTGTTTCTGATTCCTGGTTCTTCCAGTTAGCAACTGTCAGTTATGGATTTGACAATGACTGAATGTTAATCCCCTGTCTGCCTCTACTGAGCATGCCCAGGCTCAGTACAGGCTTCTAAATTGCTTAGTTTCCATGAGGCATCCAGAAACATAGCAGGCATACAGTAATGAATTCACAGGACAAACTATGATATATCAACATATTTTAAGTAGGCTATTCTTTCTATGTTCTTATGAGAGTGGAGTTGTCCTTTAATACAGAAAGGCCCAGGGCCCAAACCTGGCAGATGAAAACTTTATCTGCTGTAGCTCCTCAACAAAACAATATTGAGAGGTAGGACTAATCAATCCTTCCTCTCTGTCCCAGTTACTTTTCATTTTTTACAGTATAGTTGTCCTTTAAGCTTGTTACACAGACTGATATTTTTTTGGATTTGCCATTTTTTCTGCTGGTTTAAGGAATAAACCCCCAACCTTTTTTTAAATAAAATTGGCTAGTCCAAATGATTGGACTTTAATTCCTAAATTACTGATTGGTAGATCTATTGGTCAGGTTATTGAGCAGGAAATGTGCATTTGTCTACCTTGCCTTATAGATGTGGGTAAGTGGAAAACATTTTGATTGATGTTCTTAATAACATTTCTAAACAACTCCTTAATCATAAGAATTTCATTATTTACAGGGGAAAAAAAAGGTAATCTACTCTCCAGTGGCTATTTTACCATGTCAAAAAAGTAATTTTAATCAAATTGCTAATCGGGTGTCCGATGACAAAATCAGACAATAATCGGAATAAAAAACTGGTTTAGAAAAGATTTATTTAAAGGTGAACTGTGTTCTTTGTGCCTCACCCTAAGGTTTCCATAGGCAGAAAATGATTGCAGGCCTGTAACTAGCTTTAAAAAATATTTATTTTGGGGTGGCATTGGGCATTTGATACGGCTGATAACGTAGCTGTCACAGCAGAAGAGCAAACAAGGAAGTGTATCTTTGCAGTTTGCATGCCTATACCTTGTGTAAAACATATGAGAGGTATATACATTGATATTTCAACAATCTCTAAAATGGTATAGAAAAATGATATGGTTATAAGAATGTAAACTGAAATGTGATAACTGTTGCTCAGTCAGAAGTAGTTATAGTCACTGTTCCGTGTGACTATATATTTAGGATAGGAGATATAATCCTTTAAAATAATAAATACACAGATGATAAATCTGCAATTAATACGGTAACCCTGTAATCCTCTAAATACTAACAGGACTGGGGGACACCAACTCCCTACAGCAGTGCTTGAGTCACAGTCCTTTGGGAATTGGGATAGTTACGAATTATGACATGATGGTGCAGTATTTTAAATTTTTTAGTGCTAATAAACGTTTATCCTCCAATAACAGATCCAGCTCAATGGGAGCCAAGAGGACCCTGCTGTTCCAAAAAGAAGAAAGTTTAGTGAACCAAGTACTCCGTTGTAATTTTGTTTTGCAAGTTAGATTTGTGCGTAGCCAATGAATTTCAACAACTTATAGATAAACAGAATAGCCAATGAATTGTTTACTTTCATATTAAGATTTTGTTTGGACACAAATGCTTATATATACGTGTTTTCCACACTATCACATGTTCCACAGTGTTTACAGAGACCTAGGAGGTGTCTGGGAATTTTGGGCCCAGTGTCTTATTACCAAAGAAGAACCACATATAGTTCCCAATGCTTTCTTGTAGTTACACAGTTATAACTGGTTATATCCCTGCAAAAGCTCTTACCCTTTTTGGTCCAGCCATTGGAGGTCATAATTGCAATGGAATGTTTGAAACAAATTTTTTTTTTAATTGTTTAAATTGTCTCTTAGTGCAAGAAGAACACTTTTAAAGCTTAATATTTAATTACAGTTTATTCCATGTCCCTGTAACATCTCTCTTTGAACAAGATTTTTTCCTCAATAAATTTTGTTTTCTGAAGCTGAAAAGTGTTCACTGTCTATGTCTACAGAATTTTCTGCTATTTCCAAACTTTCTAAACATGTTGCATTAAGTTTTCTGTGATAAAAGTTTTAAAATGGACCAATGATGCAATCTTATTTACAGGAGAAATTGGGTAAAGGATGCCATATACAATCATGAATATTTTCTGTCATGTTCAATAAGTAAAAAAAAAAATCAGATCATAAATATCACATAATAACCAATCACTAAAGCTCCAGTATGCCCAGTGCCACCAAGGGCTACATAGTCTGATAGATGGATCAGAAAACCAGAGGGCTATCGAGTAGGAGAACACGTTAAAATATGCTGAGCATACATTTTCTGTATCACCAAAACAAAGTAGCTAGATATGGGAAGAGACAATGTATAGTTTTAAGACAGGGGTCTTACGACAAAACTTTAAAAAAATATATATATATATTTTTTTTTTAAAGTACCAGTTTTCATCTGCCAGGTTCGTGCCCTGGGTCTTCTTGTATTAAAGATAGGGCTGAAGCACTCAGGAAGACTGGCAGAAGCAGTTTTATTCATACCAGCATGAAGAAAACCACTTTGTGCACGTCCTGTTTCCATCTGCCCTGTGAAGGTGACTGTACACTACACAAAATTATTGTGATCGTAACACCGACCAATACATTGAAAGACAGATGTACAATGTTAATTGTACGTAGCTGTACCATACATATTGTTTGACATTCAGTTTGTTTGGCGATTCATTTCTAATGTTGTCTCTTGTAAAGTTACATTTATTTAATCAGAACTTCAGAAACTAGGATCATTTAACCTTTAACCGATCATGCTACAATAGATATCGGCAGAATAAGATCAGGAACACATACAATTTTTGGGCCAATCAATGGAAATGTCTACTCCACAAAACAATATTGGTAGGTAGGAAAAAGGATTGTTCCTGCTGACCTGCCCCAATTACTTTTCATTTTACCTTGTTTATTTAAAAAAACTTTCTATGCAGTAGTTTGCCTTTAATATCATTTAGAGTTACATAGCAACATAGTAATTGAGGTTGAATAAAAAACATACGTCCATGAAGTCCAACCTTTTCATGCTCCTTTTTAAACCTACCGATTGATCCAGAGGAAAAAAAGATGGGGGGAAAAAAACCTTCCTGACTCCAAATGCCAATCCGAAAGTATCCCTGGATCAAATAAAACTGCAGCATATGTATTAATATTGGTAATTCTCAATATTATATAGTATCCCTATACCAAGCAGAACTACAGTATATGTATTAATACCAGTAATTCTCAATATTATATATTATCCCCATACCAACCAGAACTACAGTAAATGTATTAATACCAGTAATTCTCAATATTATATAGTATCCCCTTACCAACCAGAACTACAGTATATGTATTAATACCAGTAATTCTCAATATTATATAGTATCCCTGTACCAACCAAAACTACAGTATATGTATTAATACCAGTAATTCTCATTATATAGTATCCCTGTACCTACTAGAACTACAGTATATGTATTAATACCAGTAATTCTCAATATTATATAGGATCCCTGTACCAATCAGAACTACAGGTATGTATTAATACCAGCAATTCTCAATATTATATAGGATCCCTGTACCAACCAAAAAACTACAGTATATTAATACCAGTAATTCTCAATATTATATAGGATCCCTGTACCAACCAAAACTACAGGTATGTATTAATACCAGCATTCTCAATATTATATAGGATCCCTGTACCAATCAGAACTGCAGTATATGTATTAATTCCAGTAATTCTCAATATTATATAGGATCCCTGTACCAACCAAAACTACAGTATATGTATTAATACCAGTAATTCTCAATATTATATAAGGTAGGATCCCTGTAACCAAGCAAAACTACAGTATATGTATTAATACCAGTAATTCTCAATTACTGGATAAGTTTTAGAAACTTATCCAGCCCCCTTTTAAAGATGGTCCAATGAAGACACTGAGAAAACAAGGAAGTTTTTAACATTTGCTTGCATCAACATTTAATTTTACAGATTTAATTTTATCTACAAAAGGTTAAAGCTGATAAATGTATATCATACTTGACTACAGCTATGGTGTGAATTCAATTCGGTGCACTGCCAAAACTCATGTTGAAAAAGTCTGCCATAACCTGGTCACCCAGGGCCGTGAAATAATTCATCAACAGATGTTGTAACCATAATTTTGTCCCAGTTTTAGACTTTACCCTTATGCTAAAGGTTCATAAACTAGTCCTGTTAAGAATTATCTGACTGTGGCCATTACCTTAATTAAGGAGACAAATTGTCCTTAAACCCTGTAAACCTTTCTTTTTGTGTGGATAAAGTGTTTTTTTTTAAGCTTGAATGTCTTTACTTGTTATAAACCTGTATATTTTACTTCAATGGCTAATATTGGTGCTTAGGATGAAGGTTCGGTCAATCTATGCTTCTTAGTGTATGGCCAATGTAAATCTGACGGGTTAAGGACTAATTACGGTAAACAGAAACCATACCTGTCCCTAGATATTCTTATTGTGCACAGCATGCATCATTTCTTTTAATAAAGTTCTGGACTTTATTCAACCTCAAATACTATACTATACTATACTAATGGAGTAAAGACATACATACGTCCATCTAGTCCAACCCATCTAGCAATACCCACATTTCCTGCCTAACTGTTGATCCAGAGTAAAGCAAAAAAAAAAAAAAACAACAAATTTATGAAGGGGAAAAAAATTCCTTCCTGACTCCAAGTGGCAGTTGCAAATTTCCCTGGATCAACTCTACTTTATGTATCAATACCAGTAACTTGCAACATTCCTTATTTGCAGAAACTCATCCAGCTTTTTTTTTTTTAAACTAACCAATGAACCTGCCATAACAACATCCACTGAAAGTTCCATAGTATTACCGTTCTCACAGTGAAAAACCCTTTCCGAACTTGAAGCCTAAACCTTTTTTCTTCAAGTCTTAAGGGATGTCCACGTATCCTCTGACATGCTCTATTGGTGAACAATGCCCCAGACAGATCATTGTACTGGTTTATTTCCAGACTACGCTTATGGTGACCAAAGACACAACAACATCAAATAAATTTTCTTATCAGGCCAATTGAAAATGTTTTCTCGTCAGCCAATCCCATTGTACAATCTGCACATCATACAATCTTATTGGTAGATGATAAAACATTTTCAACTGGCCTGATAAAAACATTTATCTGACGTTGGCCGATTGTACATACAGAGTTCAACGATTGTGAGATATAACACAATATCCAAATATCGTACAACCACAAACTTTGCATCTATATGGGCCACCATTAGTTTCTTCCTAACCAGATGGTACTGTGTATTCCAGTTCAAAAAATTACATCTTACCTGCTATCATTGCCTTTCAATCAGGAGTGTGCTAAAGTAACTCTGTTAACTGGCCCCAATGGGTTACTATCTGCTAATTGCCCTGTTTGCGCTGAAACTGCACCTGCATTCTGACTCAGCCCTGGTGCGTGTGTTTTAATAGCTGTCACTGATCCATACACTGCAGGGGCTCCAGATACATAAACCTAAAGCTTGGAACCCCCTGCTATAAGGAATACTAACTAATAAACCTCAACAAAAATGACCGATCAAGCTTTACCTTGCCCTTTCCCATTCCAGCCCTGCCCGGTCGAATTCTCTAACTCCGATTGGTTCAGAGCGTCGGTCAGGTCAACGAATCATCCCTGGCCAAGCTTGCCTGACGCGCAAGGTGGGCAGGACGCGAGGCTTCTGTCTCATTGGTGACTTCTATCGCCAGTCAACAAGGGATACTGAGGAAGTTAGGTTGTGATCGGCTGATCCAAGCTGATGTGTCCGATTCCAGGAAGTGAAGTTTGTCAGCGGCTGAAGTGAGAGGAGAGCAGGTGAGTTGGACCCTTCATACCCAGTTATTGGCTGGGGGTGCACACAATGTTCTTACTGTGAGGGGGGACCACATCTCCCTATAGGGGGTTTGGGGAACTTTGTTTATGTACCAGGAAGTAATGACATAGTGATAGAAGTCTATGTATTTATATCTGTATCTTCATGTTCAATCCCTTGTATACTGATATTCATTATATTTATATTGTATCCCCTGTCTGCCAGTGTAATAGTCATGTCCAACCTTGCTTCTCCATTTGTTTTGGAAACTACAACTCCCAGCATGCTTTATTGGCATTCTCTCGTGACAAGGTTCGACATCACTAATCTAGTCTAAACCAGACATAGACAACCAGTAGATCTCCAGATGTTTGAAAACTACAACTCCCAGCATCCCTTTACAAGCACTCTGTTGATAGGGAATGCTGGGAGTTGTAGTTTTCTAACATCTGGACATCTACTGGTTGCCTATCCTGCCATGGTGCTTAACTAGGACATTCCGAGTTACTTCGCGCCTTCTGTGACATTTAGGGGCTTAGAGATTAACAAGGAGATTCAATAAAAGTTCTTATCGTTTAAGATGGTGCTACTTTTGCCCCAACCAATCAGATCTTATTTAACATTTGAAAGCTTACATCTGATTGGTTGGGGCAAAATTAGCACCATTTTAAACGATAAGAAATTTTATTGAATAACCCTGTTAGTCGGTTATATTCAGTGCTTAGTTATGTCATTGGTGCTGAGATGATGTTTATTAAAGGTAATAGTGAACCTCATGTTGTAAAATAGAAATGTACCGTATATACTCGAATATAAGTCGATCCGAGTATAAGTCGAGGTACCTATTTTTACCTGAAAAATTAGTAAAACATGATTGACTCGAGTATAAGTCACCACTACTGCCTTCTGATCCTGTATTGCTTTGAGGCTTTAGTTGCCTTTAAATGGACAGCAGAATTCCCATACAGTACTCCCACACAGTAATAGCCAAATCCAGTATGGTTATTACTGTATGGGATTACTGTATGGGAATTCTTCTGTCCATTTAAAGGGCAACTAAATCCTCAAAACAATACAGAATCAGAAAGCAATCTTGAACAATAGATACCATCCTCCCGATTCTCTATTGTTTTGAGGCATTAATTGCCCTTTAAATGGAGAGTAATCCCACACATTAACCTCCATGAGACTCCAGATGTTTGAAGCTGCTGGGAGTTGTAGTTTCCAAACGTCTGCAGGACTAACCTGATTTGCTGCACAATGTTCTGCTCCCCCTCTCTATTTCTTCTTTGTTTACAGCTCATAAAATACATACACAAGCTCATATACCCCAATAAACAAAAAACACGTTACCCCACGGGACAAAGAAACCCCCATATTGCACAGCCTACAGGGACATATACAGGGCAATGCTATAATGGCAACTCTATCCAGATGAATTGGTGTTAAACCCATACTAAAGAGGAGAGGATTTGCCTGTGTGCGAATCAAGGAATCCGGCTGCATCACTCAGCAATTCGGCTCTGCATACACTGTTCTGGTGCCGGGAAGTGAGACCGGCGCTGAATATTGACGTCAGACGCCAGAAGCGTGAAGAGTGAATGCGGAAGTGAGCTGAAGCCGGATAACTGCATTACAAAGATGAGTGACCCGAGTATAAGTCGAGGTTCGATTTTTGGGCTATTTTCATAGCCTAAAAACCTCGACTTATACTCGAGTATATACGGTATTAGAAGTCTCTTTTAGAGTTCCAGGACCTGTACAAAAAAACGTTTTAGGCTGTTATTTCAATCCGATTGACCAACTTTTACAATATTTTAGTAGGTTGGGTCACATCTAAAAATTATTGGAGCGACCTACATTTTTAGTCCAGTTTATAAAAATGGATTGGTAACTTTCGACCTGTTGTATGATTGTTGATAGGCCAGACAAATGGTTGTGCAAAAATATCAGTGATACTGGTTTTGTAGGCAAATTTAGGGGGGGGTTAACAAGTGTCTGGAATCCTTTCTGGTGGCATCCTTGATGTTATCAGAAAGTTCTAGGGGTCTCAGTCTTAAAGGGAATTAAAACAATGGGAGCCAAGAAACAGACATGAAAAGGGCCACTTGTTTGGGAACAGGTGTGCATTTGATCACAGTGATAGAGGCCAATTTACCCCTATTGCTGCCCACAGTGCTTGGTAACTTTTGATGTCCTTAAATATAGGATAAAGAGTAGGGACAATGGAAATATAATAAAGGCTTGCCGTAGCCTTTGGTGGTGCGCTGAGATGACCTCTGCCCACCATAACCAATTTACGAATTCCTCCCTTGAAAATCCTGGGATTGTTCCTTTTTTATTTTTTCTCCAGCTTGCAGACTATCAATTGGTTTATTGATCTGTAGTCTGTTAGCAGGGAAGATGACCCTAAACCTAACATGGCCACGGAGGGGGGGGGGGGGGTATGTGGTTTGGAGCTGTACTTCAAAACATGCCGTAATAAAGATGGGTGCAGTCTAAAGAATTTGTTTGCATTCTGTATACCTTGTAGGATCTTGGTTTCTCTGGTAACATTGACTGTACTTTCTGTTACTAGTTTCAAACACACACAGTTTGTATGTACATACAGAGAATCTTCCCTTTAGATATTGACTGGATGGTTTTGTGTCCTACTGCTGTTTTCCACCTAGTCAGTAACTGGATTCTCGTTGCTGTTTTTTTAAATGATTAGCTCTATTTTACATTCTTTGTTTTGCACACACCTTTAACAATGGAGAAACTGTAGGATAAAAAGAGTTTTGCACATAAATAATCCAAATAAATATGCATAAGGTTCTGGTATTTACACAGTTAATTTCATTTTTAAAGGAGAATTTAAGGACAATTATGCCCACATCCCCCTCACCCCTCTTCTTCTACCAGTTAATACGACTTAGATCCTCACCCCTGGGTACTTTACCAAGCATCTGTAATACTTACATTAAGTGTTCTTTTTCCACTCCAGTCTTCTTCTTGCTTGTCTCTTCTGTATGTGATGCTGCCAATGAGAAGACACTCACTGCAAAGAAGTGTGTCTTCCCTTTGGCCACATTGCAGAGTTTCACTGACGGGCAGTGCAGACTGGAGCTGTGAGGGAACCAATCCTGTAAATTTAAAGGATAACTATAGTACCTGGGATAGGGAGGTAAGATTGATTGTTCCAATTTTACAATATTTTTTGATTGAATACTCTACGTGCTGTAGCTCCTCATTTACCAGGTTAGCCCTGGACTAATCCTGTATTGAAGATAGTGCTAAAGCCAAGAGGAAGACTGTCAGAATCAGTTTTTATTGGGCTGGTGCTACTCACAGACACAATATTGGGAGGTTGCAAGTACCGTTCCTATAGTCCTGTCCCGAGTACTTTTCTTTTAACTGTTTTTTAATTTAAAGCTTTATACACACTATAGTTTTTCTTTAATAGCTGATCAGTAAAGTACCCAAGAGTGAGGACTTTAGGTCCACGCCCTGGGTACTATTCGGGTTTGGAGTGGGGGAAAGTTAAGTATAATTGTCCTTTAAAGGTAAATCTAAAATGTAATTATGCAGGTTTATAGCATTTCCTAACTTTTGTAGCGGTCCTTTCTAGTGAGGAACAATTGATTTTCTGACTGTCCAGGTTAACATCACAGGCATCACTGACTTCCCAGAGCTGCGGAAGAGAAGCCTCCTCTGCTGCCGTGCCACACATATTTAACACATACAGCAGCAGAGGAGGTGTCTGCAGGCCAGCAAGGGATCAGGGCTGTGTAAGTAATAATAAAGCATTTTTGGTAAAGGGATAGGGGTAATTGTCTCAATATGGAAACATTGGGTGGCATTGTGACCTAGTCTATAAGTAAATCTGAATGATAAGTCCGATTGAGGTCCCTAGTCCCTAATACAGTTGACATAAAGCAAACTGTGCTCTCAATATATCATTGTGATTTAATTACATTTGTAAACAGTCATGGATATGACATACACTTCATCAATTTAAAGAATGTTGTGTTAATCTTGTTAAACATTGGCTGTTTAATTTCTGCATCAACTTTTCAGTCAACTCCAAAAAATCTTAATTCATTTTTTGGCCATGACATGATGTAATGGAATTAAGCTTAATCTTTGGACTTTAACTGCAAACCAAATGTGTGTGGGAGTGACTTAAATGTCACTGTTATGACTGTTTAAAGGGGAAATAAAGTCTCCAGACAACATTGTCACAATAGACAGAGTACATTCACAAACATACGGTACATACAATAAGTTGGGTCTCACTTCTCCCTGTTGGATGATTTATCAAAACAAGGTGGACTGGGAAGCAAGTATTCAGTCTGATCTAAAATAGCCCCATGGTGGAAGGAAGGACTTAAGGGAGTGCCCGGTCGGATAAGTAAAATCGTATATATGTATGGCCAACTTTAGAAGGTCCTGGGTACAACATAATGGAGGAGATTGATTTTAAACAAGTGTGTGAGTTTGCTTTATTTCTTGTACAGCTGTTTGACTAAAAAGAAAACTGTGTTGTACTGTGTTTTGTTATAATTACATTAGTCCGTGTTGTCATGTAGCAAGTCTCAAAATCACAATTACTGTAAATCTGCATAAAAAGTTTGCTGCTTTTATCTGCTCTTGTGTCTTTAATTAATCTTAAATATTTGTGCCTGATCAGGATGACCACTTTAATTCGGCGTGGTCGCCGTGGGGATGATGTTCAAGAACGGAAGGTCGAGGAAGAAGATTCCAACAAAGAACAAGATGAAGAAGGTGCTTCAGATTGTAAGGACATGCGCCTAACGCTTATGGAGGAAGTGCTTCTCCTGGGTCTCAAAGACAAAGAGGTAGGTTGTGCTTCTGCTTCTTGGGATCCAGGAAATTTCCCTTGAACTAAGCAGAAAATGAAGTTGTTATATGTTATTGGATCTCCAACTGCATGTTGGAGAACAACATCAGGTTTTATATTGTAGTAATAATATAAAGTTCCAAAAAGGCATTATAGTTACCAGTTATAAGTGGATAAGTGACATAGCAGCACACCACACCCATACTGCACAGCAATTAACATTTTACATAGACGTGTATTCCTTGCCTGGGAGGTTTGACCTGTTCTGTAAGGGGCGAGGTGTACCTTAACACAATAAGGATCAGCAGGATTGACAATAGTCATGATTCTGGAAACAAATGGAAATCTGCCTCCGTTACTTCCTTTACATCATTGTATTCATCACATACATTGCAGAATGACAGACTTCTTACTGGAATGCAATGATCTCTCACTGGAACATTTGTATCCTGTTTCCAAGCTTAAACCGCATGTCCACCCCCCCCCCCAACTAAATTTTAACCCCATACTAGCCCCACTACACAGTTTAAAAAAATACCTCACCTCCCTCCCTCCTGATCCCCCTCTGCAAAAATCTCCCCAAGAATAAAAACATTCAGGCATGTTATAGGGCAAAGTTAAAAAATCTTTTTCAAACTGTATTTACAGCTCCCGGTTTCCAGCGTCTCCTCCATTGCTGGCAGCCACGGCTGTGATTGGCTGCCTCTCAGCCAATCACAGCTGCGCCTGCCGGTCCGGCCCCCTGCTTGTAGATCCGGCAGGCAGGGGAGCCAGACCAGAGCAGCGCTGGAACCAGGAGCTGTATGTAGTGCATGGGATCGATTTTTAAGCTTTTAACTTGGCGGTTGGGGGTGGGAGGGTAGGCTCTACAGTGTTCTCCCTAGGGTCTTTTAGCCGGGCGGCCCACCCGGCTACTTTTTCATGCCACCCGGCTGGAAAAAAATTCTTGAGAGAACACTTGTGATTTAAAAGAATTTAGAAGTAGGTTTAATAGGTGTGCCAATAGGTCAGTAAAAACTCCCGCCAAAACTGCTCAGTCCTGACCCCTTTTTTACGCCTGCAAGAATATTTTAGCACGTTAACTAGCTTTTCCAAGATCTCCAAGGCCACAAAAGGGTGTCACATGTGCTTGTGCTGCTATGTTACATGGGTTACCTGCAGATTTTGACTAACTACAACTCCCTGCATTCTACAACCATGGAATGCTGGGAGTTATACTTTTCAAACATCTAGTGGGACAGAAGTTAGACATCCCTGACCTATATAATGAGCATGATGCTGTGCACATTTTCCCTTACCACCAAATTTCCCCGTCCTACCCCACCCGGGTACTTTTTCATGCCACCCGGCTACTTTTTCATGCCACCCAGCAGGAAAAAAATTCTGGGGAGAACACTGCTCTACAATATGCAGGAATGTTACTTTGGAGGGAGGAGATGCCCTTTAATGCTTACTTTTATGCCCCCCCCCAAAATTTAAATTGAACCCACTACTAGCCCCACTGTGTAGTTTAAAATAATCCTTACATTACGTCTCTGCTCCTTATGGCTCTCCTGTAGTGTCTGTTCAGAGTCTAGGAAGCTGAGGAGTAGGAGCAGTCTTCCTGTTAAAACGGTTCATACCTCTTCTGCAGCCTCCGGCAGGTAGTGTGACATAGGCAGGGGAGCCCTTGTCCCCTCCCACCATCTGGATCCATCCATGCTTGTCCTTCCACCTAGCGTTAAATCCTTTTAACATATGGTAGATGCCCCCTGCCCACGCATTAAAGAAAAAAATCAGAACTGTGCTTACAGCCCTTCGTTCCAGCAGCGCTCTCCATTGACGGCTACTCCTCAGCCAATCACAGACGCAGCTGCTGGTCCAGCTCCCTGCCTGCAAGTTCCAGCAGGGAGCCGGATTGGTGCGCCGCGGGAGTAAGTACAGTTCTAATTGTTTTTTTAAAGAAATAACATGGAGGTTGGGGGTGGGCAGGGGGTATCTACCATATTTTAAAAAAAATATTTTTAAGGTGGACATGCCCTTTAAAGGCTTTGTATACAGGCTCTGATATTTCTGTCTGATTTGACCATTGTGACTGAAATTTTGGTAGATTCAGCCGAAATATTGGAGGTTATTTTCTGGTGCGACAATCTAAAATTGGATAAACGTTCAAGCAGGTGGGAAAATGTCGGTCGATTGTCTTCAATGTACCGCACGATTTTTAGTGAATTGCAGCTTTCTTTGTAGCAAATTTGAATTCCTTGGTATTTTTTTGAATAACAATTCAGGTTTCCATTAGGTGGGGAATGAAATTGTATGTAGCTAGCCATACATGGTTTGATTTTCTTCTCCATTTGATATATTGGTAAAAAGCGATTCTTTCAATATGGTTTATTTTTTCAGGGCTCGTTCATACTACGAGGCTTCCTACTGCTGCGGGAACATCACACTGCGATGTTGTGCGATGTTACCCTGCGTTATGGCAAAGCGGTGCCTTTGATTTCAGTGGCACCGCTATGCGCTAACACAGAAAACTGAGGCGAACCGTGCTTTGCACGCAACACATTGTATCGCAGCTCGTAGGTGTGAACGGTTCACTCCTACGAGCAAAACGTTATGGTGCGATGTCAACGCTTGACATTCTTTACTTGTGTGTTAGACCCGAGAACGCTGGTGTGTACGGAGCTTAACTGCACCAAATTAATTCTTTATGTTTTAATGTCACTAACTTTTTCTGAATAGAAATCTATTCCCTACTTAAAGGGTATCTCCACTGAGGAAAAAGCATTTTTTTTTTTTTTTTGGTTTATTTTAAAGTACACCATCTCCCAACCCTCCCCCTACCTTTTTTTCCCCAGAATTCACTTTCGTTTGATTGCAGCAGCATGGGAATGTTGTGCAGGTTCCTGGGGGTGTGTCTTCCCCTGTGCTGAGAGTGCTGTCACTCAATGTGCATCATCATGGTAGCGGACACACCCACTTGGCTGCAGTAAGAAATCCTTTCCTCCCTGACTCTCTAAGTTCATTTTTACAGCTGATCATGCAAAGAGAGACAGGGGAGGAAAAGTTAAACCCTCTTCCCACACTACTGTAACAAATACAGGGGAACTTGTGTTGTTTTTAATAAAGATTTGTTTGTGTCTAACTCTAAGATTGATTTCATAGGGGATGCTGGGAATATGAGGCAATCTGGTATGAGAGGGAGTGGGAGAGAGAGGTAGTACCTGATTACTCCTCCATTAATTAGTGAGGTCAGCAAGCTGCTGTGATGTCAGATCACACAGACAGCAGTCCCGACGGATCCTCTCACATTCTGCGCATGCAGAAAACGCGCGTTCTGGGGGAAACTCATTGGATTTCTTCTAAACTACTGCTGAAAGACACAGGATACTGCAGGTACATTTCTACCTTACACATATCTATCCTTACAACCCAGGTGACTTTTATCAGTGGAGATACCCTTTAAAACTATTTAATGCGTTTACCAGCGCACCATCTTCCAGAAAAGTTCCGGGAAGGATTCATTTTCTTTATACATAATGATTGCTTTGCCGTATTAGTCCAATATATGTAGTAAAAAGTAGAGTACTGTGATACTTTTTTAATGGATCAACCCTCTTCCTCAGGTCAGAGCAGTACTTTTCCTTTTCTTTATACTAATCTTGTCAATAATTTATTGAGTACTTGAGGAAATTACAAGTATTGTTTGACATTAATGTGTAATTAATTTACAAGTGCTCCATGGTTGTTCTTTCTTAGCTATTCCCATAGCTTGGTCCCATTGTCATTTACTTGTACATTGTATAGAGCCTAGTCTTTATATGTCCTGGTTACCAGTCTGGCTAAATCACTGAACAAGAACTTTTATTTGGTTTTACTGCCAATATCACGGTCCATGGTCAATATCTTGTTCCAAATAAGCCATCGCTTGACCAAACACAAGCAGGATTATCATCCATACCGGCCATTCATGCCCCAACCTTTATTCTCTTGATAGACTGGCCAGCTATATTGGACAGTGTATCGAACAAAAGCTTGTAAGACCTGTTGGAAAATTAGAGGCCACATCATCTGGACTTTCAAGCTAAAACCCAGATAGATGGCACATGGTGGTGCAGTTTGATCAGTACTTCTGTACTTGAGTTTAGATCATGAAGTACACTGATCTGCTGCACCATCATGCAGGCATCTAAGGTGTACAGGCTGCTTTACATAACTGTTCATTCAACAATTTCTTTAAAGGGAAAGTTCAGTGGAAAATATCATTATTTTTAGTATTTATATTATGCATACCTACTTATTCTACATAGTCTTTTCCATTTTGAAAAATCAGTTGAATTTATACCCCTTGCTGTTCCCTGCTGTTGACATTAGTGAGCTGACATTTCAAGTTCTGTATTGGTCCTTATTCTTCCCAGAATGCACACTACCTTGGAATGTTCCTAACAGTAATTTCTGCTGATTGGCTGTTGGATGGGGCAAACATGCTCCGATCTCTACTGAGAAACCGAATCAACCCAGGCACTGGGTCAAGGGCAAGACAATAACGGTCTCTATTAGGGGTCCTGCAAACAGTAAGTCGGTATTTTGGAAGCATTTATTTATATGCCGACAAAATGCTGAATGGGCAGGCTAAAGGGGAAGTTCAGTGCAAATACATATGCTTTTCAGAAGAAAGAGCAGTATTTTTTCATCCCAATGACCTTAATCTGCTAATTCAGCATTTTGTCTGTGTATAAATAAATGCAACTGAAATGCTGACTTCCTGTTTGCAGGACCCCTATAACGTTATGATCTTGGCCTTGACCCAGCGCCTGGGTTGATTCAGTTGCTCAGTAGAGATCTGAGCATGTTTAACCCATCCAACAGCCAATCAGTAGAAATTACTGTTAGGAACATTCCAAGGAAGTGGTGCATCCTGGGAAGAAGAAGGACCGTTAGAACCTGGAATGTCAGCTCACTAATGTCAACAGCAGGGAACAGCAAAGGGTTTTTTTCAAAATGGAAAAGAATATGTAGAATAACTAAGAAGGCATTACACAAACCAATATTTTTTAAATTGTTAATCATTTCCACTGAACTGTCCCTTTAAGGTCATTATGATGGAAAAATATATACAGGGTTATTCAATAAAAGTTCTTATCGTTTAAAATGGTGCTAATTTTGCCGCAACCAATCGATGTTAGCTTTCAAATGTTAAATAAGATCTGATTGGTTGGGGTTAAAATAGCACCATTTTAAACGATAAGAACATTTATTGAATCTCCCGGATAGTATACAAAGTATATGTAGTTGCACTAAACTTCCCCTTTAATAAGAACAAGCTTATCAACTAATTAAAAACTTTTATCAGTTCTGGCTGCAAGCCTGATGATATACAGGAAGCCATAGGCTGGCAGCTAGGTGTATTACTAGGTGTCAGTTATGTATAGCCGGCAGTGATTGTTGTATTTCTTGGACAAGGATATCCAATTTCAGGTTTGGCTCATAAAAAGAGAAAATCAGAACAACACTAAGAGTTCTAACATGCAATCAGATTGCATTAAGTTCACGCTAGTGTTGGCCAATTGGTCTGGCCACACTAGGTGCTCTACACTGGGTTGCAATGCAATCTAATTTGTAGAGCTCATGCGATCACTGTTATTCTTTGCAGACCGCAGTGCAAGTGGATGGTAACGCACAAAAAAAGCCCTTGTGTGGCCTCATTCTCTCTATCCATTAATAGTAGGAGGGCACAACTGTAGAGAAGGCTTTTTATAAATACATTCTGTAATTATACTGAAAGGGACATGATTAGAATTTAAATCTACATTGCAAATCAAACCTAATCCCAGGCTGAATTTACAAGTAATTTAGAGATGATTATCATGTTTATCTGATCTATCTCCCTGACATTCACTTAGACCCTAGTTTTGCAATTTGTTTTGATTCAGGTCACATTGTACCATTCTATCAGTACAGGTTACTACATGGGCCTCTTTCAGCAACTCTTTATAGTTCTTTGTTCAGTATTCAGTTTCTGATCACTTCATGAATGTTAATCTGTTTCCAATCACAATGTGAGCAAAAAACCTGAAGAGGAAAGGCTTTAAGAAAGGGAATACAATATCCCAGCTTTAAAGGGTCACTATACTCACTGAAACAACTTTACATTTTCTGAAACTACAATTTGAGAGAAGTTAAATGGTGGTACTCACATATTTATCTGTGCTTGCTTTGTCATTAAATTATTGATGTTTAGTGAGTGCTCCTAATCCCCCCCCCTTACTCACTGCCTTCTTTTAGTGTCTGCGACACTTATGTATTCTGCACAGCCTCACCATGGACCCTGCTCTGCTTACACATCTCCCCCTCCCTCCCCCTGATGTCTTTTCTCTGCTGATTCTCTTAAATGTTGCAGAAAGTGTGCTGGCAGGCAGGCAAAGAGGTCAGGGATGGGACACATATTATAGTTTCTGCTTCTGGAGTGACAGGTCTTTCCCTGTAAATGCTGTGATTAAAATGATGATTTCTCAGAATTTACTGCTCAGATTTAAAATCTGAAAAAAAGTTTTGGAGGAGTGGCATCTTGCTGTATCTAAATTCGATTTAGAGATAGATAGAGTAAAGATACCCTTTTAAAAAATATATGGGAACATCCATGCAGGTCTCATTAAAGGGTTATGTATATCCCTCCCTTACCTTCAAAGTATATTTTCTCCTTGTTAAACTCTTTTCCCAGTGATCGTTTAGGACCGTGTCTCACACCATAGGGGGGTTTCATTCCAAGAGGGTCACCAGTTTTATAAAGAGCATGTACTGGATTTGGCATATATATTTGGGAACGCAGCCACCTTTCGTCAGAAGCCCTTTACATCCGTGTGCGTGGCTCCCTCTCTGTATGATACTTGTTGGAAGGATGTGGCTGGATATCTAGAAATCTGCACCATAAACATTTTAACACAGGCTAGTGCTGGGAGTAGACATTTTCTTCTCTACAATGCATACTAAGCATAGCTTATTTCCTCCGTAATGGGATAAATAGTAAACGAGTGGGAAAGATCAGTGCTTTCCCAATTTTTGTCTATCCAATGTAAACTGGATTATATAATGTCATATAATGATGTCAGACATAGGGCAAAGGTAAGACACTCCACCTGTAAGGCCTTTAAGTAAATCTGTACAAGCTACGGTAAACCTTTATCAATGGGAAGAGTATCATTTCCTTTAATACCTTCCTGTTTGTGTTGCGAATGTGCAAAAACTGCATCAGTAATGACAGGATACGGCGATTATCATCCAGGTAAAATAGAAATCGTTACATGGGTTCCTATTGTGGTCTTGTGACAAATGTACTGGTGAAACACACACATAGTCTGACATCACTGTGCAGAGAGTTCCATAGGTATGAAATAAAGCCCACCTTCTCTTATGTTTCTGCATTATTATTGTTATGGATTTATTTAGCACCAACATCTTCTGTAGCGCTTTACTATCACATTATGTCAAAAATACTTTATTGTCCAAACTCTGTGTATTCCCCAGCCCATAAATCCTGCCTCTCCCTCTGTCGGGGACGTTAATTAGAATGTGCCATTTGATTGGTCAGGAAACGTGCAGCTTTGCTGACCTCTCTCACTTTCCATTATCTACAACATGCTAATAGTGTAATTTACTTTCTGCCCAGATAGTGGCGTAACTAGGAATCACTGGGCCCCCCGGCAAAACTATGATGGGGCCCCTATCAGTGCTTTATCCACAGTGGTTTTCTGGGAGGAGGCTATATCTGTCATGGGAAAAATAAAAAAGATGGGGCCCCCTTTGCTCCAGAGCCCCCCTGTGGTTGCTCCCTCTGCTCCCCTGGTAGTTACACCACTGCCCAGAGCTTCTGGAGTTCTTCAAAGTAGGAATTCTCTGCATTCTTGTAGATTTGGGAACTTAGATACAACATACATACACATTTACCTCCTCCACGCTCCTCTATCTATGCTTTGTACCCAGGATGAGGGCCTAAACTGCTGTTATACACTGGTATACTTTCTTGAAGCCTTTCCGTAGGCTCCGCCCCCTCCTCCATCGGCAACTAGGCCAATAAGAAGGCACGCTCTGCAAGGAGCGTGATCTGCTATTGGACCATTGCAGAACCAGAAGAGGGAGCAGAGCAGCGCTAGTTAAGTATACCAGTGTAACTACAAAAAGCCTAGGGGTGAAAACTTAGCGGTTTAGGTCCTCACTCTGGGTACAAAATATAGATATAAGAAGAGGAACGGTAAGGAGGTAAGTATAATATATATAACACTCCGAACAATATTACCCGAGGAACAGCCACAAAACTGTTTTTGGGTGTTAGTGGTTCACAATTACACACTGATATTGTTTGGAGTGTGACTGTCATCTTTGTGTTTGGGATGTCTGAACACATTCAGTTGTGTTGTGCATTTGAGACTTGATTTACGATAGGCCCAAATAATTTCCTATGTGTACCAGTTCTCAAAGAGATTTGTCATCACATTTTATGAAAAGTAATTACTTTACACACTCGAGTATAAACCGAGGTACCATAGAAAGTCCCACACACAGGTCCAAAGGCCCGTCTCACCACTGCTCCCCTTAACCCCATTCCCTCATTTCTCATTCCCCATCTCTCATCTTCCTTTACACCAGCCCGTCTCTTTTTAACTTGTCCCTATCCACAGGTACTTTTCCCTCCTCATGCTATTGTATCCCCTATTCTCAAGAAACCTTCTTTGGATCCATCAGCTCTATCCAGTTACCGGCCTGTCTCTCTTCTCCCGTTGGCATCTAAACTGCTTGAATGTTCATCTATGCCGAACTGGTTAATCACTTTTCTGCCAACTCACTCTTTGATCACCTACAGTCTGGCTTCCGCCCCAACCATTCCACGGAAATGGCTCTCACCAAAGTTACTAATGATCTGCTTATTGCTAAAGGCCACTGCTCCCTACTTATTCTGCTTGACCAGTCTTCAGCCTTTGATACAGTGGATCACCCTTTACTGCTTCACATCTTATCCTCCCTAGGTATCCAGGGTTCTTCACTCTCTTGGCTGTCCTCCTACATCTCAGGTAGGACAGTCAGTGTTTCCCACTCTGGCTCCAACTCCACCACTCTCCCCCTACCTGTGGGGGTACCACAAGGCTCAGTACTAGGCCCTCATCTTTTCTCCATATACACCTTTGGGTTAGGTCAGATCATTAGTTCCTTTGGATTCCAATACCACCTGTATGCTGATGATACCAAAATTTACATCTCCGTCCCTGATTTTGTTATTCTGACATCCCAGATCCCTGATTGCCTAAATGCCATCTCTGATTTTATATCCTCCCGCTTCCTCAAACTCAACATGGATAAGACCGGACTTGTCATTATCCCACCCTCTCGATCTACCCCCTCTACCCAACACTACTATCTACATCAATGACACGCTAATCTCCCTAACACCTCCGTGCGATGCCTGGGAGTAACTTGACTCTGAACTTTCCTTTAAACACCACATTAATACCCTGTCCAACTCCTGTCGGTTACAGCTCAAAAACATCTCACGCATTCGGCCCTTCTTTTCACAGATCTCTACCAAAATTCTAGTTCATGCGCTCATCATCTCTCGGCTGGACTACTGTAACACAATCCTGTGCGGTCTACCAAGCAACCGACTGGCCCCCTTCAACCAGTCCTTAACTCTGCTGCCAGGCTCATTCACCTCTTTTCCCGCTTCTCACATGCTGCCCTTTTTTGTCAATATGTTCACTGGCTTCCCATCACCCAAAGCATCCAATTTAAACTGCTAACCTTATCCTACAAGGCTCTCTCCGATACAGCCCCCCCATACATCTCTGATACTACCGAAGGCGTAACCTCCACTCTGCTAATGATCTTCTCTCACCCACTCTAATCACCTCTTCCCACACCCATATACAGGACTTTTCTCATGCTGCCCCTCTGCTCTGGAAATTCATTCCACTCTTTATATGTCACTTGCCATCACTTCATATCTTCAAACGCAACCTCAAAACTCACCTCTTCAGGCAAGGTTATCAGGCAAGGCAATCTGGACCTGGACACTTCTACCCCTCTTACTGACCCATCACAGACCCGCTAGTTATAATCCACTGACAACTTAGTTACAGCTACTGATCTGTTACCTTATGTCTCATCCCCATCTCCTCTAGACTGTAAGGTTACAATCTGGACCTGGACACTTCTACCCCTCTTACTGACCCATCACAGACCCGCTAGTTATAATCCACTGACAACTTAGTTACAGCTACTGATCTGCTTCACCTTATGTCTCATCCCCATCTCCTCTAGACTGTAATCTCTCGGGCAGGACCCTCCATCCTATTGTACCACAGTAATGCTGTAACTTATCACATTGGATGCTGCTGGACCAGCAATTAAAGGGTATGTCCACCCTTTCAAAAAAACTTTGACATATAGCAGGGCTCCCCCCCCCCCAGCCCCAACCGCTATTATAAAATCATTAGAAACTCCCCCGATCTCTACTTACCTTACCTCTTTCCTACGCTGCATTCTCCCTGCCCTCTGCTTGCATGGAACTGCATGGAACTGAAAGGCAGCCAATCACGGACGTGGCTGCTGGCTGCTTAGAACACCGGGGGAAAGAGGTAAGGTAAGTAGAGTTCGGGGGAGCCTCTGATAATTTTATTATAGCGGTTGGGGCTGGGGGGGGAGGAATAACAGGCAGCAAAGGGGTTTCACGCTAGGGGGTGGGAGGCTAAAACGGGAGGGGGGAGAGGGCTCTTCTGCGCATGGCAAAATTCTCCCGGAGGAGAGACAGGAGGCAGAGTCCTATATGGACTCTGCGGTACTCCTGGTGGGAGGTTTTTTGGACTTTTGGCGGGGGGATTACTGGAGAACCATTTGAAGCTGGGATGTAAGGTAAGGATTTTACTACACTACAGATTGGGGCCAGTAGTGGGGGGGGATTATAGTTTTGGGGGTGGACATGCCCTTTAAAGTATTTGCACTTTGTATTACTTGCACTACCCTTGTATGTAACATGCATGTTTTCCTTGTATATTTTCCATGTATATTAATGCGATTGTAAAGTGCCTCGGAAGATGTGGTGCTATATAAATCCACAATAATAATGATAATAGAAAGTCCCATACACAGCCCCATAGAAAGTCCCATACACAGACATCCCACCCTGCCAAAACTCATTTTAGGGAGGGCACCCACACATTTCAGGGAGGATACCCACTCCCTAAAGCCCCACCCCAAGATTAACGCATAATCCATGCATGCAGACCCACACATGTATACAGTCAGACACTTTTACACACAAACACGTGCATCTCAACAGAGACACTCATGAAAACAGTCAGACACACATGCATACAAGTCATGTCACTATTAAGTGTTTTTGTCACATGTTAACTGCTAAAAGACTCTGACATCATTGTGCTCCCTCACTCTAATTCAAAACAACACATTTCACGGAGATTGTATATTATTTCAGGGAGTCAGGGAGCTGACATTAAAATCAGGGAGACTCCCTGAACTTCAGCCCCATAAAAAAGTCCAATACACAGCCCCATAGAATGTCCAATACGCAGCCCCATAGAAAGTCCAATACGCAGCCCCATAGAAAGTCCAATACGCAGCCCCATAGAAAGTCCAATACGCAGTCCCATAGAAAGTCCAATACGCAGCCCCATAGAAAGTCCCATACGCAGCCCATAGAAAGTCCAATACGCAGCGCCCCATAGAAAGTCCCAATACGCAGTCCATACGCAGCCCCATAGAAAGTCCATACCGCAGCCCCATAGAAGTCCCATAAACGCGCCCATAGAAAGTCCCATACGCAGCCCATAGAAAGTCCCAGACCGCAGCAGCCCCATAGAAAGTCCAATACGCAGCCCCATAGAAAGTCCCATACGCAGCCCCATAGAAAGTCCAATACGCAGCCCCATAGAAAGCCCAATACGCAGCCCCATAGAAAGTCCCATACACAGCCCCATAGAAAGTCCCATGATTTTCATGGTACAATATTTTGGTTTACACTCGAGTATGTAGGTTCCCTCCCATCTAGATAGAGAGAGTACAGACTTGTTATATAGATAATATTATAACCTTAACCAGTAGTCTGGAATAACGAACCCTAAATTGTAGATTTATACAGTAACATTGTTTTTCTGATTACATTCTTCACATATTAAGTATTTGGTGGCCCCATCGATGTTCGATGTATTTTTACTCTTGTCTTTTCTTTTATTTTCCATGAAACTATAATGTCCTGAAACTAACAAAGAGATTTACAGTTCATTTAAAAAGACAGTAGAATTTTCTACCAAACACCAGCTGTTCTGCTTACTCTCTTAGGGCTAGGGCACACTGTCACATTTTCTTACGCAATGGCAATCATGAGATAATTTAGCGTGTGAGAATCGCAGAGCAGTGTATATCCATGTAGTTCAACAAACTCACAGTGGGATCCTCTGCACTCGTCCACACGTGGGTGCTCACTCCTCTAAGTAATCCAACCCTTTAGTGGATATATAGTTACAAAGAACAGCAAAAAGCGAGGGTAGCACTCCGAGGTAAACTTAGATTTATTGGAGACCACACAACATATCACAACGTTTCGGGGGGAAACTCAAACGGACAATAATGCACGTGAAATCGCGCCAATGCTTTTCACGTGTGTTGCAGTCCATCACAGTGTGGCCTCAGCCTTTGTCATGATCACACCAATAGCCCACTGCTCGCTTGTAGTTTTTATCATCATATCTTTCTGGGAACAAATAGTCTTGAGTGCCAAATCCACTAAACGTATCTCCATGGCCAATTCCTTAACCAGAAAAAGGAAAACGTTACCTAAATATGCATTTCTATTTTATTTTTTTTCTTGATATACGTGGGCTAGTATTGGCCTGATGGTTTGGCCAGATTGGACAGTGACCGTCCAATCTGACGTGTGTACGGACCTTCAGACCATCTAGTCCCACCCTTTGGATTACTCAAATCCTAACTTTGTAGGAGAGCTGTTTTTGAACTACATCAAGCATCCCAACCCAAGTAAATACTGACCCGTCTCGGCTTGTACTACACTCTGGGGATGGAAAAATATTTACCGTACTCACAAACTGCTTTACACCATTTGCCACGTTTGTGATGCATTTTTGTGCAGGATCATTTCTTGAAAGATTGTCTTACCTACTGCACTGTAAAGCACTATGACCAGGAGTATAGATGTGAACAGAGGTTTAGCAAAAACACTGAGGTAGTAAACTTTAATTAGACCACTTCTAATCTTTGTCCTTTGGTTGTTGTGAGTCTGTACAGTTAGCACCGTGTGTACTATACATCAACAGAATCATTTTGGGGTTTATTTGACCGTCAAAATATATATATATAAATAAATTCCTGGGCCATTTTACTCTTTCCTACTCCTTTATGCCAAACCGATAAGCTCAGCTCTGTGACTAGAGTGCTTTCCTATTGGGCAGGTCCCATGATGTGGTGGGAGGCAGAGCAAGTTGACCCCATACTTTAAGCTGCTCCATTTTAGACATTGAAAGTAAACCCGGTTGTAAAGACATAGCAATTGATGTCCTCAGGTACTATTTACATGGACGGGTGGGGGTTTATTTTTTCATTGATATCCTTTAAAAGGGTAATGTAAGGTATGGTGCCAGTTATGGATTTACTGTGTCTAGCACGTTGTGCTGGTATTACTGGCAGTGCAGTGGGTGATTTGTATTTGGTTTTGTAAGAAGACACAATTGTTGTCTTTCTATATGTCCAATTTGGCAGCATCCGCACATGTTAATTAATATAGATCAGGGTTTCTCAAATGCTGTGCCAGGGCACATTGGTGTAACTTCAAAGAGGCAGAGGTGTGACTCAGTTTTGGTAGTGGAAATATTTTCACCAACATAACTTACATTTGTGTTAATATATATTATGATAAAATTACAACTCCGTCACTATAATGTAACTTTACACTACATTGATTTAAATACAATTTAAACTGTAAAGTGCATGCAATATGGATAATTACTAGTCCAACATTAAAAACACAGGTCTGTCTAGAAAAAAGTGCGCCACGATCTGAAAAAGTTTGAGAACCACTGCTAAAGGTTACGGCCTTACTGAGAGTTTGCTGGAAATGAAATTAGAGCAGATCTGCAAGCTTTCTCCCTCCCTACAATCTGGCGTTTACTGGAAGGTGCCAGGTAGTGTTTCCTATAGCAGTACGGTATATCCGGTATATTTCTTTTTAAGCCTGTTCAAACATCCTCTGCAGAGCCTTCTCAGCCACATGCGGAAGGGAGAGGGTTACTGTAGTTGGCAAGTTGCCAACAGGCCTTACTTTCTGGCACTCCTCTCTGTGTTGATTGTAATGTTTGGTTAATATGTCACTTTGCCATCCTATCTGTGTCAGAAACGTTAACCCTTACAGAGAGCATGCAGGAGCATCTCCATTCTGTTTTTATTTAACCATTGCAAATGTTCTCCCATTTCCACCTGATAGACAGAAAACTTGTAGCATTTACTGCAGGTGCAGTACTACATCTCCCAGTATTCCCTTTGCACAGTTAGTTGCTGTGTTTGTAGATGCTTTTTAGTTAGAGGAAATACCATCAAGTTGCTGTGGCTGCTGATGGCTGTGAGGTTTAGCTGGTAGTGTACACCAGTAATGACCACAAGGTTTAGCTGGTAGCGTATGCTAGTGATGGCTGTGAGGTTTAGCTGGTAGTGTACACCAGTAATGACCACAAGGTTTAGCTGGTAGCGTATGCTAGTTGATGGCTGTGAGGTTTAGTGGTAGTGTACACCAGTAAGGACCACAGGGTTTAGCTGGTAGCGTATGCTAGTGATGGCTGTGGGTTAGCTGGTAGTGTACACCAGTAATGACCACAGGTTTAGCTGTAGCGTATGCTAGTGATGGCGGTGAGGTTTAGCTGTTAGTGTACACCAGTAATGACCACAGGTTTAGCTGGTAGCGTATGCTAGTGTGGCTGTGAGTTTACTGGTAGTGTACACCAGTAATGACCACAGGTTTACTGTGTTAGCGTATGCTAGTGATGGCTGTGAGTTTAGCTGTTAGTGTACGCTAGTAAACTGCAGTGTTTTAGGCTGGCGTACGCTAGTGATGGCTGTGAGGTTTAGCTGGTAGTGTTCACCAGAATGACCACAGGTTTAGCTGGTAGCGTATGCTAGTGATGGCTGTGAGGTTAGCTGGTAGTGTACACCAGTAATGACCACAGGGTTTAGCTGTTAGCGTATGCTAGTGATGGCTGTGAGGTTAAGCTGGTAGTGTACGCTAGTAATGACTGCAGTGTTTAGCTGGTAGCGTACGCTAGTGATGGCTGTGGGGTTTAGCTGGTAGTGTACACCAGTAATGACCACGGGTTTAGCTGGTAGCGTATGCTAGTGATGGCTGTGAGGTTTAGTGGTGAGTGTACACCAGTAATGACCACAGGGTTTAGCTGGTAGCGTATCTAGTGATGGCTGTGGAGGTTTACTGTAGTGTACACCAGTAATGACCACAGGGTTTAGCTGTTAGCGTATGCTATTGATGGCTGTGAGGTTTAGCTGGTAGTTACGCATTAATGACTGCATGTTTAGCTGGTAGCGTACGCTAGTGATGCTGTGGGTTTAGCTGGTAGTGTACACCATAATGACCACGAGGTTTATCTGGTAGCGTAGCTGATGGCTGTGGTTTAGCTGTAGTGTATCAGTAATGACTGCAGGTTTCGCTGGAGCGTACGCTAGTGATGGCTGTGAGGTTTAGCTGGTAGTGTACACCAGTAATGACCACAGGTTTTAGCTGTTAGCGTATGCTAGTGATGGCTGTAGGTTTAGCTGGTTAGTGTACGCAGTAATGACTGCAGGTTTAGCTGGTAGCGTACGCTAGTGATGGCTGTGGGTTTAGCTGGTAGTGTACCAGTAATGACCACAGGGTTTAGCTGGTAGCGTATGCTAGTGATGGCTGTGAGGTTTAGCTGGTAGTGTACACCAGTATGACACAGGGTTTAGCTGGTAGCGTATGCTAGTGATGGCTGTGAGGTTTAGCTGGTAGTGTACACCAGTAATGACCACAGGGTTTAGCTGTTAGCGTATGCTAGTGATGGCTGTGTAGGTTTAGCTGGTAGTGTACGCTAGTAATGACTGCAGTGTTTAGCTGGTAGCGTACGCTAGTGATGCTGTGGGTTTAGCTGGTAGTGTACACCAGTAATAACCACAGGGTTTAGCTGGTAGCGTACTGCTAGTGATGGCTGTGGGGTTAGCTGGTAGTGTATGCTAGTAATGACTGCAGGGTTTCGCTGGTAGCGTACGCTAGTGATGGCTGTGAGGTTTAGCTGGTAGTGTACACCAGTAATGACCACAGGGTTTAGCTGGTAGCGTACGCTAGTGATGGCTGTGGGGTTTAGCTGGTAGTGTATGCTAGTAATGACTGCAGGGTTTCGCTGGTAGCGTATGCTAGTGATGGCTGTGAGGTTTAGCTGGTAGTGTACACCAGTAATGACCACAGGCTTTAGCTGGTTGCTTATGCTAGTGATGGCTGTGGGGTTTAGCTGGAAGTTTACACTAGTAATGACTGCAGGGTTTAGCTGGTAGCGTACACTAGTGATGGCTGTGGGGTTGAGCTGGTAGTGTACACCAGTACTGACCACAGGGTTTAGCTGGTTGCTTACGCTAGTGATGGCTGTGGGGTTTAGCTGGTAGTGTATGCTAGTAATGACTGCAGGGTCTAGCTGGTAGCGTACGCTAGTGATGGCTGTGGGGTTTAGCTGAGTGTACACCAGTAATGACCGCAGGGTTTAGCTGGGTGTACACCAGTAATGACCGCAGGGTTTAGCTGGGAGCTCACTAGTGATAACTAAAGGGTTTAGATTTGGGTGTATGTTAGTTGTGACTGCAGGGCTTAGTTGGGTGTGTGTAAAACCTGCTGGGTTAGGCCTGGATTGTACACTATAGGCACCTGCAGGGTTTTTAACTAGATGTGTACACTAGCTGCCTCTACAGGATTCAGTTGGTAGCATACAATCTTGACCCTATTTTCAGACTCGGGAATGATAAAATTGCAGTGTCGCTGTCTGATTGTGATCCTGGAAATTTCTCCCAATATTTGGAAATGTGTAAAATGTTTAATAGCAGTCACTGAACCACAGAGATAGTGTGCTCCTCCATCATTGTTTCTATTTGGAGTTCCACAGCCCTAGGAGTAGGGGGCAGGAGGACAAAACCTTATTGTCTGGCAAACCACCAACAAGCAGTGTGCTAGAGTGTTTTTTGGATGATATCACCTTCCACTGAGCCATGCAATGAAGAGAGACTAAGGCTGGGTACACACCATCTGATATTTCCGTCCGACTGACCGATCATGACGTGTATCGGTCAGTCAGATCCGGAAATGCCTGATGGTGTGTGTGCGGCGACTGAACTCGGTCGCCCGTTCTTCTGGATCAGACGAACAGGCAATCAGGCAATCAGGCCTGTTGGTAAATCACAGCCGATCGGGTGGTTCTCTATGGGACCACACAATCGGTCACGTGAACTGACGGGCACTATTGCTGTGACCAACAGATAATTGTCCCAGCCAAACGCTCGCTAGTAGTGAATGCTCGGACTGGACAAAAACACGTCTGGTGTGCATCCAGCCTAATAGGGCCAGGGGTATCAACTTCTTGTGCAGATAATAAATACAAAGTACAACAATCAGGAAGGCGGTTGAATGCTGCTTTATCTTATGGTAAATTAAAGGGTGTCCACCCCCCCAAACAAACTTTCCAATCACAGGTGCCGCTGCCGGTCCAGCCCCTTCTGCAGATTCCAGAAAAGGCATGGAAGCTAAGCAGAAGACAGCCGAGGGAACGAGGGCTGGTAAGTAGATTTAGCAGCACATTTGAGGAGTAAGAACCTAGCAAGGTTGCGTTAGGAGGTGGACATAACCTTTAAGATCCTTGATCTAGCAAAGTCCATCGTGTATTGAAAACTACAACTCCAAGCATTCCCAAGCTGTATTCCATGGCTATTTTCCTGTATTGCGTAGGGAAAATCTGGTCTAAGAGCCCTATTATTTTTACAGCTCATTGAGACTAGAATAGAATCTATTTTCAGTATTTATAATCTCCAGGTATACATTTCTTAGGTGGATTAGCTCCTGACGGTTGTCCCTCCATATTTAAATAGTAAATCCTCTCTAAGTCTGGGTTCCGTTCTGCAAAGAGTGGCCCCAAACAAGAGCAAATTATATTTAGGGGGAAATCACTCTATTTTGGATTTTGAAAGCTGTTCAGAAGGAAAACATTGCTTTGGAGTTCCCAGAGTGCATCAGTGCCAACAGTCCTGCAGTCACACCCTTAACCAGTCCAGCTCGGAGTCTTGTTTGCTCACTGTCCTTACAGCATCTATATCCGGGACTGGGTTAGGGAGGGGTCAGGTTCATGTAAATATCCAACAATGTTTATGGTATATTTGTATAGTGAGTTTTTCATTTAAAGGAGAACTAAAGCCAAGTTTGCGTACACTATAATATAAAAGTATCCCCATTAAGACATTAAGAACATCAATATAGAAAGGTTTTTTTTATTTTTTAATAGCCAAACAAAAAACTGGTCACATATATGTTATCTTCCTACAATCCAACTGCTATTTTTACCAGTTTATTACATGTATTTTTAACCAGGTAATTAATAAGTTATATTCCTTTCTGGCAAAGGTATCCGCCTCCTCCCTCTGCTCAGTGAGCTTTTTATAAGCTTGAGCATGTGCAGAGGAGGTAGCAGGTGAAACAACGGTCAGTCATTGGCTGTGATTTCAGTTGTCAAAGCCTTGATTGACTGCATGGAGGGAATTATCTTTCTCTGCCAGTATGGGCACCATAATTATCCATAAATATCTGGTTAGTAATGCAGGTAATAAATTGCAAAATCTATTAGTTGTGATTGCAGGCAGATAACTAACTCATTGACCATTTTTTTTGTTTTAAGGGTGAACATGCCCCTAAACATCAGTAAATCGTATTAACATGTCGATTCATTTGGATAATGAAAGCCTTGTGTACAAGGCACCTTCTGGCCACACTCTTGACCTCTGTCACATACTTCCTTGTGAAACTGTCTGGACTAACATGATTGGCTACAGACTTCTATCGGATGGTGACCAGTTGTAACAAGCTCCTGCAGTAGCTGAAGTCTGGGCATGTGTGATAAACATAACAGTCAGTAACTTTAGGGTGTGTGTTTGTGAGACTGGCCCACTGGGATATATGGCACAAAAGAACACATAGTAATAAGTCAAAGTGAAACAAAGATCAAAGCTACTGTGTGTAATGCATTCAGTGTAAGGCTAGGTACACACGAGGGGACAATTTGTCCTGACAGAGTGTTCACTATGAGCGAGCGCTCAGCCGGGACAAATGTCGGTTGCTGCAATAGTGGGCGTGGCCGACCGTTCGTGCGATCCTATAGGGAATTTACCGTTGCGTCCGATCGCCCGTTCCAGACTGATTTTCCTGCCCAATCTACCGATACATGGAAGTATTGGTTGAATGGCCTGAAAAATCTGCCTTGTGTACCCAGGCTTAAGGTTTGTACGGATCAACGAACGACCCCCAACCGAACGCATGCACACGGACGATTCTCGGCTGAAACGTCCGTTTGTCGCGTGTAGCGATTAGCCGTTGGGAGTCGTTCCTCGCTCACAGATTGAGCGTGTGTACGAACCTTTAGCTTTCAAAATAAATTACAAGTACTACAGGACCAGGACTTCCAATCCAAAACAGACTGTGTTGGAATAAGATTATTTACTATAAGATTAACATGTTAATTTGCTTGTTTCTTGTATTGAAGCCTTTTCTTGTTTACATTTTACATGTGCACTGTGTTGCAAGCTCCACCTGTTCACATTATTGCACTGATGCCTTTCTTTCTACTTGACACAAAGTGTAAAGGCCGTAGCCAGTAGAACCCATCATAACAGCTGTCTGGGTTATGTTACTTCATTGCATTGTTTCTGCTTTTTGCAGGGCTATACATCCTTCTGGAATGACTGCATCTCTTCAGGCCTGCGTGGTGGAATGCTGATTGAACTCTACCTGAGAGGGCGTGTGGTGTTGGAGCCTGCTACACTACGGAAGAAACGACTAATAGACAGGAAGGTTCGTTTCTAAAAGCTTCTTTAGTGATTGGTTGCATGCAACCACTAGACCGAAGACACTGAAGAACTGAAGACAATTCTACTCCCCTCCCCCTCACTCCTCTTCCACCATAGATGCATAGTATTCAGGGTGAGGACCTAAACTTCTAAGTCCTCATCTCTGGGTAATTTAACTAAATACTGCAATACTTACTCAAACTCTCCCTCAGTGCTCCACTGCTCCTTTCTTCCCCTGTAAGTGACCAATCGTGATGCAGCCAATGGGAAGACACGCTCTGCAGTAGTGGAAGTAGGTGTGTCTTCCCATTGGCTGCACCGTAGACTGTCACTGCCAGTGGAAGAGAGGAAAGGACACAGCAGAGCGCTGACAGAGAGTTTGAGTAAGTATTGCAGGAGTTTAGTACCCAGGGTGATGACTTTGCAGTTTAGTTGGGTACTATGCAGCTATGGATCAGGGAAAAGGCAAGTAAAATTGTATTTTAATACTGTAATCGTAGTCTGGAAACTATTTGTTTTCCTACTTCCTGCTGTGTTCCATTTGCATGAAGGGAAATCTCTCTGCCATGAACCGGTCATCCCCTGAGAATTTTTCATACCTGACCAATTGGATCATGTTGGAAGGGGGTATTCCTGGCTTGAGGCCTTTTAGTCCTTGTGTATACTGTTTTGTAAGAAGATTCAGACAGGCGAAACTTGATGCCGAGTTTGTGGTTTTAGGTAAAAATAGAAAAGCTCAGCACCTGTTAGTCCAGAACTTTGTCAGTCATTGGGAGAACCTTCGGAAAGCTGATTCATCACGGAATCTCATTATTCCCAATTTATTATGGTTAAGAAAATAATCTTCATCATTAAATAGATTTTAAAGGACAACTACACTGTAAGAATTTACTTTTTAAAAATGAAAAGTACCCGGGGCAGGTAGTTGGTTTGTTTATTCCTACCTCCCAATATAATTTCTTTGAGGAGTGTCCGCTTTCCTGTAGAAAAAGAGGAAAAGAGGAAGCCTGACAGAAGAACTTTTCTTTGTGTTGGTACTACTTACAGAAAAATATTGGGAGGTAGGTATAACCGATCCTACCGATCCTACCTCCCTGTCTAGGTACATTTTAATTTAACTTTGCCTTAGTCTGGATCAACTGTAAAGCTGGGTAAACACCTGAAAGATTTTTGAAAAATGACAGATTTTTTCCCTATTTTTTTGAATGAGCGTTCGTCCGACCCGATCGATTTGTTAGATGTTTTATCATTAAGATGTGGGGGTGAGTTGCCATATGTCTTCATATTTCTGCTAATAAATATTGGAAGTAATTTGAGAACGGAAGCTCGTGAGTGCTAAACTGGGTACTTTGGAGGCTGTCGTCCTATATTTTATTGATATGTTGGGTTACTTGACCTGTTTATTGTTGTAAAGCCATACAAATACCTGTCCACCTGTCCAGGAAATGGCCGAAAACCTCAACCTCATGAGGTTTATATAACTCGAAGCTGTCCCCAAATGTACTTACCAGCTTTTGTTCCCTCGCTGCCTTCTGCTTGTCTTCCGTGCCTTCTCCATGCATGGAAGGAAGCAGAAGGGGCTCAACCCGCATCCGCTCCTGTGATTGGCTAAGGCACGATGTCTTAGCTTATCACAGGAGTGGATGCTGGTAGAGCCTCTTCTACTTGCTATTGACATTCCACCATGTTTTTGCTTATTTGATATATAGATCTTTAATTTGTTGCAGGTTAGCTCTAGATTTGTATCTGCTACTTGCTTCTTCCAGAATACGAACCGAAAATACAGTGTCTAGTTGTTTGTCTTTATATGTCTAAATGTGATAGGCTAAATGCCATAATAGTATATTATCCTGCTCACTATTCAGAAAAGCCACCCCAGTGGCCACCAGAATAAATATATCCCAAAATATTATTATTAGTATTATTAGTATTATTGATTTATATAGCGCCAACATTTTCCGTGGCGCTTTACAATTACATAGTCAAACATTACATACAGGGTAATACATGTTATACAAAGTCATACTTATTACATACACAAGTAACACATAATATCAGTAAACTGAGTGATGGGTTTCTTACAGTAATACCGTGATACAATAGGAGAGAGGACCCTGCCCAAAGAGCTTACAGTCTAGAGGATATGGGGTGAGACATTAGGTTGCGGGAATCGGTAGGCTGTAAATAGATTGGCAGTGGAGCGTGAAAGGTGGGTTGGATCATATTGGGTAGTAAGATGGTAATGTTTAGGCCAGGTTATATGCTTGCCTGAAGAGGTGGGTTTTAAGGTTACGTTTAGGATACGAATAGGACACTGAAATGGTAAATAATAACCCTTAGTGAGCAAGAGTTGCCAATCCCGCTGAAATAAATATTACAAAATAGAATAGAAGGAGAATGGAGCAGAATGCGACACTTTAATATATACAAGGACATATATCTTAAAACTGCCTCTACTCAGGTGTAACTGCTAGTAATTGCTATGCTGGTGGGATATAAAGCATGACTGGACTTACTGGTTCTTTATTATTAGGAGCTGTTAGTCAGTAGGAGCCAGTCTGATTGTTTGATAGATGTTAATGGAAAATCAGTTACGCTGGTCAAACACTACAAAACTTTCCTCCCAACTTTCTTATTGTTGGAACGTTGGGCAGATCTAAAACTGTTGCTATCTAACAGGTCAGACCACTTAAAACCTTGGAAACATACACAAAGCCATTCACTGCAATCGAGATGATTCAATAAGGTAGCCTTATCTTTTACAGGTCTATCCTGATAATCAGGGCCTGGTCACCTTAATCCTCACATTTCTTTTGTTCTTACCTCTCGCTGGGATTGTTAGATTTTCTAATCTGTTTTTTTTTAGATGCTTTATGAGATTCCCACCAAGGTATCTTTATCACTGTATTTCTAACCAGAAAATATTATATAGTAAATTCCGGGCACACTCTCTTTCAAAAATTTTTTTTATTTCTTATATAATATTTGACTAACTCTAGTGCAATAGATGGAGTTGTGCAGCCTGGTGGCACCTGTATAACAACAATATTAATGGGCGAAAATATTTAATAGCTTGTGCTACTCACATTAAAATTACCAGGCAAGAGATCCAACTTCTGTGCTTCTTCCTTTGACCTAGTACTCGTGGTACGATATTTTGGCCTGATCGACTGGTAGAACCAGGTCACAATATTTTTGGCAACCAATCTAGGTTGAATTCTCAGCCAAATCAGATGAGAATTGGAACATGACGGTTAAAGAGCATGTCCACCCATAAAGCAAAGAAACTGGTAACTGGCGAGTTATCTGCCTGCAACCTCAACTGCTATTTTTACCAGTTTATTACATGCATTTGTAAACAGATATTTAATGATAGGTTGTATTCCTTTCTGGCAAAAGTACCTGCCTCCTCCCTCTGCTCAATGAGCTTTTTGGAAACTTAAGCATGTGCAGAGGTGGCAACAGGTGAAACAGTATTCAATCATTGGCTGTGATGTCAGTTGTCACACCTTGATTGACTGCATGGAGGGAGGAGCCAGCTTACTCTGACAGACAATAATTATCCTTTTAAATATCTGGTTAGTAATGCAGGTAACTGATAAGGGTACACATGCCCTTTAATTTTGGCTGATCCCGCAGTCTTAAATAGGCCATGAAAATATCGGCAGGGAGGTGTGTTTCTTTTTTGATCAGTATTATTATTGAGGATTTATATAGCGCCAATATATGCTGTAACGTTTTACAGTTACATGTACACATTCACATCAGGCCCTGTCCCGAAGAGCTTACAATCTAAGCACATTTATTTGACACATACAACCTATCAGTATGTCTTTATGATTGTAGGGAAACCGGAGTGCCCGGAGCAAACCCACGCAAGCACGGGGAGAACATACAAACTCCTTGCAGATGTGTCCAAGGAATCGAACTCAGGACTTCAGCACTGCAAGGCATCAGTGTTAACATGTAGTCTGTTGGTCAAAAATACCAGGCCTTACTTATATGACCCTGGCAAAAAGTCAACTTTGTTGACAAAAAATAAAGTTTGTTAACAATCCCTGGCTGTTCAAAATAGACCAGAGATCGATTGGGGATGAAAAATCGTCCTTTTGTACTAAGCAAAGGCTTTTTAACCAGCAACAAAGTTCATAAAGGCCAAGGGAATTTTGCAACAAAAGATTCTAAGCCATACCTACTGCATTCCATTCATAGATACGGGAACTGTAAATATGATCTCATTCAATATTTGTGTTTAAAGCTCTGCAGGATTTCCCTCAAATAAGCAGGTTGACGCTGGACCAGTCTGCCTTCGCTGTAACTGAATATTCTAAGCAAAGCTGCACCTGCTAAAAAAGGTCAATCCTTTTATTTCCAGTGTTCCCAGAGGAAAAGTTAGGAATTTGTATTCAAATCGTCATTCACTCCTTTGAGTCCCTAAACAAACACACGCAAGACAAATGGTGGCATCTTTAAAATGTTCCCAAAAAGTAATATCTGTTGTTTGTTTGTTTTAAAGGGTATGTCCACCCCCCAAAACAAAAACTTATATGCAGCTGCAGGAAATGGCCGAAAACCTCAACCTCACAAGGTTTATATAACTCAAAGCTGTCCCCAAATGTACTGACCAGCCTTCGTTCCCTCGCTGCCTTCTGCTTGTCTTCTGTCCATGGAAGCAAGCAGAAGGTGCTCGACTGGCATCCGCTCCTGTAATTGGCTAAGACACTCGACTTGAGAGATACCATCAGCCACCACCCCACCAGTATAACTGTTACACTGTATTATGTTTAATTATTATGTATTAATTAATTTGGCTTGAAAAAGCCAAATTCCTGTTCTTTCTATTCCTTCTTCCGTATTATTCTTACACTTTTTTGAGCTAGAGACATGAAATTTGGTACAGACGTGCAGGGCATATAGGAGAAGTGTGCTATCTTCTAGCTAAGGAATCCACGGAAGCGTTACGGCGTTATCGGCGAATTTTGGAATTTTTTTCCCATAGACTATAATGGTAACAATCCTCAAATGTGGATATTTCAAAACCGTTTATTTCATTTTATACAAACGGTGATACCCCCAAACCCCCACACAGATACAGGTACACCCACCTACTGACCTACCTTTCTATTCCCTTGGAAGCCATACTTAAAGGTTAACTATAGTCAAAAAACTAATTTTGATCAATCATCAATAAAAGTTAGTTATATGGTCATACATGCAAACACATATACCCCCCCCCTCACACAGGTACACACACCTATTGACCTACCCTTCCATTACTGTGGCAGCCATACTTAAACGGTAAATAAAGCCAAAAAAACGAATTTAGATTTTCCTCAATAAAAGATAGTTTTATGGATGTAAACACAAAAAGACATACCCCCTCAACCAGACCCAGGTACACACACCTACTGATCTACTTATCCATTACTGTGGCAGCCATACTTAAAGGGTAACTAAAGTCAAAAAAGCTAATTTTGATCAATAATCAAGTTTGTTTTTTTTAACACCCAACGTGATACAGGAACACACACCTACTAATCTACTTATCCATTACGGTGGCAGCCATACTTAAAGGGTAACTAAAGTCAAAAAAGCTAATTTTGATCAATAATCAAGTTTGTTTTTTTTAACACCCAACGTGATACAGGGACACACACCTACTGATCTACTTATCCATTACTGTAGCAGCCATACTTAAAGGGTAACTAAAGTCAAAAAAGCTAATTTTGATCAATAATCAAGTTTGTTTTTTTAACACCCAACGTGATACATGTACACACACCTACTGATCTACTTATCCATTACTGTAGCAGCCATACTTAAAGGGTAACTAAAGTCAAAAAAGCTAATTTTGATCAATAATCAAGTTTGTTTTTTTAACACCCAACGTGATACAGGTACACACACCTACTGATCTACTTATCCATTACTGTAGCAGCCATACTTAAAGGGTAACTAAAGTCAAAAAAGCTAATTTTGATCAATAATCAAAAGTTAGTTTTTTTAACTTTCAACCTGATCCAGGTACACACACCTACTGACCCACCCTTCCATTTCCATGGCAGCCATATGTAAAGGGTAATTATAGTCAAAAAAAACATTTTGACCAATCATAAAAAAAGTTAGTATTTTATCCCCCAACCTGATATGAGTACACACACACACACCAACTGACCTACCTTTAATGCATGTGACATATTTAAAGTGTAAGTAAAAAACAACAATGTCCTCATCATTGGCATTATTGAGTTTTAAAATCTGCAACACAAACACACAAATTCCCTTCCAAAATGCAGTCTTTCAAGCCAAATTCAAAGTTTATACCTAAACTTTCTCTTTCTAGTTGTGATTTTCACTTTATGATGGTTATTTATCTTGTAATTTTTTTTTTGGTGGGTGGACATACCTTTTAATTGTTGATTAGAATCCTGAATGAAGTGTCATTGCAGAGTGTGTGATAACTGACTAAATGCTAATCATCTATAAGTTTGTCTTGAACAGGGTTTCCTTGTTTGGTACATATGTATTGGCAGTTCAGTCTATGAATTGTTGATTCTTAAATTTTTTATAGGTGTTGGTCAAGTCTGAATCCCCAACAGGGGACGTGTTATTGGATGAAACAATCAAACACATTAAGAGCACAGAACCCCCGGAAACTGTTCAGAGTTGGATTGAGCTACTTACTGGTAAGGGCAAATATCAGTCATGTAACAGTGCATGGGGGAGGACCAGTTCCATGAAGGTAACAAGTACATTGGCTGTGTTAACACTACATATCGTCTGGTGCATATGGAAAGGTCTCTCCTACTTTCAAAATTTTCACTGCACAGAGGTTTTTGTCCAGGCTTCCTTCTGGTTACTGGCTTCAATACTACTTTAACTTTAATACAGGATTGCCCAGGGCACTAACCTGGCAGATGAAAACTGCTGTAGCTCCTTAACAAAACTCCTCCTTCCTTCTGACATGACTTTCTGAAAAGTCAAGCATGCTCAGTAATCAATACGAGTTTGCACTGGGACTGGGACACTTCCACCATGCAATTCACACATTCTATTGCATAACCGCATACAGCAAAAGAGTTTAGGATAAGGCACTTGATTGGCAGATGAAATGTTCTGAGATTTTTCAGGTTGGATATCTAAAGAAATTGGGAACAGAGCAACAAAAAAAATGGTACAGTTGATAGAGAGAATTATAGTTTCCAGTAATGGGCAATTTAAAAAAAAAACAACAAAATTTTTTTAGTATAGATGCCCTTTAAATTAGTCTTTTGTCCAATTTTAAAGGGGAAAAAAAAGTTGTATGTGAACCATCCAGTGTAGCATTTTTATTTCATTTCCTTCTTCAATAGAATTACAGAGTCTATTTAAATAAACTGGTTATATGGTACAGGCTTGTGCACCTCTCTAACCAGAATATTTGTGCATCCAGTACAATATGGGATATACGGCAAGACCAATGAGAGTACAGTTGAGAACAGAATAAGTCAAAACCAGAAAAGTTATATTTGGACAGAAGACATTATGTAGAGCGCATCCTTGATCACTGCTTGTCTTGCCCTTTAAAATTATCACGCATTTGTAATTATGTATAATTATTTGCAACATAAGTTGTTATAAACCTCCTAAAGAAATCTGATGCCATATCAAGACCTTAGGCTGGGTACCCACATATGAATTTTTCGGCCCAACCAACCGTTAGTGGCTAGCAAGTCGGGCCAGGATGAATCACAGCTCACCGCGACAGATTGTGAGGTCCATAGGAGAATTACCAACATGTCCAATCCGGTCGAACAAGCGACAGACATTGGTCACCGCCATCAACAAAACCGTTGCAGATGTTCTGCCGCATGACCGATACACAGAAATATCAGTCAGTTTGGCCGAAAAATCTGCTCATGTGTAACCCAGCCCAAGCCTGCCATACACTCTCAATGGCTGCAAGATGGTGCAGCCAATTGGTACTTCTTTATTGAAACCTGATCAGGAAGTTCTGATTGAACTTCACCACCTTGCATCATCTATATTGGGCAGGTTTCAGCTGCTGATGGGATTGTCTGGAAACTTATCAACCAGTACAATAATCTTTGGCTTGATAAACTGCTGATTGACAGTCTATTGAAACCGTATGTACCTACCTTTACAGACAATGGATGACCAACCTGAGGTCCTTCAGGTGTTTGAGTAATGCCAAAAAGTTTTGGTAGCTTCCTCGTTCCTGTTACTTCAGTTCTTCTTTGCTTTAATCATTGAGTCCAATTCATTTGGACTCCAATTCCAAGGATAACGAACCATAGAAACCAGAAGTTATATCAAATTGTATTTATTTTTATATTTGGATATAACAATGAAATCCTAATTAATCCATATTGACCTTACTCCGTTTTCAAACTAACTTACACTTACTCTTGTATAAGTTTTATCAATCGATTCTTTTCTCCCCAGGTGAAACCTGGAACCCCTTTAAGCTTCAGTTTCAGTTGCGTAACGTGAGGGAACGCCTGGCAAAAAACCTTGTGGAGAAGGGGATCCTGACAACAGAGAAGCAGAATTTCCTGCTCTTTGACATGACCACCCATCCCGTCACCAATACCACAGAGAAGCAAAGGTTGGTGAAAAAGCTTCACGACACCGTTCTAGATAAATGGATCAATGACCCTCACCGAATGGACAAACGGACCCTCGCCCTTCTGGTTTTAGCTCACTCATCTGATGTACTTGAGAACGCCTTCTCATCCCTTCCAGACGAAAAATATGACATGGCTATGAACCGGTCCAAAGATCTGCTGGATCTGGACCCAGATATAGAAGGAAACAAGCCTAATGCGTGTGAAATGATTTGGGCTGTGCTGTCAGCCTTTAACAAATCGTAATCACCAAAAGCAGAAATAGACTTTGCTGGTTTAAAGAGAATGAACTTGATCCATCGCTGAAGGGCAGTTGATGGGTTTTGATTCTGTGACTTTGTTACACCAAAATATCTTGGAAATCACGGCCTTCAGTTATTTATCATTCCACCCTTCCAGATGTTCCAGAAATACCCAATGTTTTCTAGATGCACATTGTATAGAACCCTTAGAGTGCGTGTCCACCCCCAAAACTAAAATGTAACCCCATGCTGGGCCCACTGTGTAGTTTTAAAAAATCCTTACCTTACACCTCTGCTCCAAATGGTTCCTCTGCAGTGTCTGTGTAAAGTCCCGGAAACTGAAGAGTAGGAGCTGTCTTGCTGTATAAAGGTTTCTGCCTCTTCTCTGTCCTCCGGGAGGTACTGAGACATGCACTGGGGAGCGATTCCCCTCCCTCCATACAGACCCATCGTGCTGGACTTTACTTTAACATTTAACCCTCCCTCCCGGAACCACATGGTCTGTTTGTAAAAAAAGTTAGAAGAAACATACTTACCAGGACCAGGATCCCTCCACTAAATCAATAGGCGGCAGCCGCGTCTGTGATTGGTTGGATTGGTTGACTCTCTGCGGCTGCCGGCCATGCCCCCAATGCAACTGTGTTCCTGGAAATTGCATTGGAGACTGAAGCCAAGGGATGCTGGTCTGGCAAGTAAGTTTCCTCTAACTTTTTTTTACAAACAGACAATGCGGTTAGGGTTGGGAGGGGGGAAACTTCAATACAAAAAGTTTAGTTGTTGGGGTGGACATACCCTTTTATCTGGTAGGCATAGATGGGGGATCTAGTTAAAGCAGTTACTACTGCTCCCATTTTTTAAATTAGCAGACACTGGTAGAGACTAAAGCATAATCAGCCAGTGGTGGTACATTTACCCATAGTGCACTTAAAATCCACAACCATTGTCTCTCCTTGATGGTGGACTGGCTCTTTAATAATTGAATGATCAGAACATAGGGCTATTGTTACCAAGTTATTTAGGGCTTTAGTAACCTAATGAATGGGATCACGTTTTATTTTGAATTGTTGGTTTTTTTTTTGTTTTTTTTTTGGCAGGAACTAGAAAAGTGCGGCAGGTTACAGAAACACATTATAAAATATCATTGTCTATGAATGATTTGTCTTGTTTTCCCACTGTTACTGTTTAAGGGTAACTCTCACCCAGAAGGACTTAAAAGATAAACTGTGAACAGAACATATGTACATTTAGGCCATTGAATTGAATGTCTTGTCCACAATACATTATTTTGTCTCTTCATTTATAAATTGACCAGTTATTCATTCAGAATCTTCAAATAAAGGGGGTTCATTCCTATTCATTTACATGATTCCTTTATGTTGCTTTCTCGGATGTTTTTGCTGCCTTTCTCTGCTATAAGTATGTTATTGATTCTCTTTGCTGCTTTGGTGTAAATAATAGAAACCTTGAGTCTGTTTTTTAAGCAATAGGATCCATGAATCTGTTTGGTTTTTTTGACTCCTGCCTTATAGTAATGGTAATTAAATGGCGGTTACAAGGCATGTTGTGTAATTGGATGAGAGAAGTCACCTGACAAGGAATGCACTAGTCTACAATTACATTCAATTCAAACTTGTTGGTAATGTTTATGTTTAGCTGAATGACACATTTTAAGGCACAAGTAACTTTATATCAATGATTTGATTAAATCTTTAGATGATTTCCCGCCCCCATTTTAGACTTTAGGTTGATTACAATAAAGGTAGTGTGTGTGCACATGTACAGAAAGGTATGTTTATATATGTATGATCAAACTTCTACACGTACGCTCTGCTTAATCCGCTGTATTCCACACCCATCGGGTGCTGTGTGCTTGTGGCGTGTGTAAACGTTTATAACGAAGTATAAGGGACATTATACTTGTGCTGTAACTGACAGATGTCTGGCTCCACCCTCATCTTCCCTCCCCCTTTTTAACATGCTCAACTTTGTCAGAGATAGGGGGAGTGTCATGGACATTGTGGGAGGGACCTGAGAGCGGTCGGCTACTGCATCAGTGTAGTGTCTCTTTAAATATGATAATGAAGCTCATCCTAAAAGCCATATTTAGACTCCATTCACATAAACGTTATCAGAGGCAATGTCCTCTCTTTATTTTTCTTCCTGTCACCTGAGTTGGTCTCAACCAATCAATAAAGGAGCCTGGCATTGTGACAGTGTGTACTTTCTCTTTGAACTAAAGCCTTGTTTGCAATCCATTGTATCACTGGTGATTATATAAATATATATAAATATATATACTTTTTATTGACTTGTTCTCCTTTTAATTAGATTTTCAAATGTTACAGACAGATCGAAAACAGCAAAAAATAAATTGAAATTTTTATTTTTTTTTTATTTTCTCCTCAACCCTCCGAGGGCCCCGACTGGACATTAACTCGGAGGTCGCGGGTCAGTTCGAGGGTTAAGGGATCTAGTTGATTTTGTTTATAATTGTTACTGTAATAAAAATCTGTTACGTGTAGGACCAAAGTGAATTAATCAGCAATCTATTTAATGAGATTAGCCTTTGAATGAAGTGTCTTTCAAATAAAATTCTGTATATTATTTTACATTGGTTTTAAGTTTTTATTCACGTCACCAAATGACTATTACTGTATGTACGTATTGGAAATGTCAGCCATTTTGTCATTACTTATAGAGATATATACCGTATGTACCCTTAATGGAGTGCTATTCTATAAATATGGAAACATATAATGTAGGAAAACTGCCACTTCACAAATATGGCCCTAAATTGTGAAAGATTTAGTTGGTGTTTGCCAAAGGCAATGTGGAGCCTGTATTTAATGGACAACTATACCAACCCCCAGAACATCTTCACATTTAATGTCTCGCTATATGTACTTCTATGCAAGTGAATGACGTTTAACCTGCCGTTAATACTTATTGTACTAAAACTGCATTTAGAGGGGCAGCAGTGGAGCCTTCAGAGTGGATTTTTTACACCTTGTGACTCTCTGCTGGATTTAGTTTTATGTGGTTGAAACTTGTTTGCGCACTATAGTTGCCCTTTAAGCACAGTGTTCTCCCTAGGGTCTTTCAGCCAGCCAGCCCACCTGGCTACTTTTTCATGCCACCCGGCTGGAAAAAGTTTCTTGAGAGAACATTGTTGTGATTAAATAAAGAATTTAGATGTAGGTTTAATAGGTGCCAATAGGTCAGTAAAACTTTCACCAAAACTGCCCGGTCAAGACCTCTTTTTAACAGCGAGATTATTATAGCCCATGTTAACTAGTTTTTGCAAGAGTACAATGCAGAGTGCATTGGGTCATTGGTTATGCGGGTCACATGTATTTGAGCTGCCAGGTTAAGTTTAGATGTTGTAAAACTACAACCCCCTGTATTCTGTTTGGTTGGAGTTTTAGTTTTCAACAGGGTTGATAAAAATCAATGATTTTTAAAAAAAAATCAAATAAATAAAAGATTGTTTTGATTTAAATGGGATTTTTTTTATTTAAATCAGATTTTTTTTAAATAAAATACTTTTTGAGGAAAATATATTACCATCCAAATGTTATTCCATTAGGAAATAAAGATCGTTTTTTTAATTATGTAGAATAAGGCTGTATATTTTTGGTAAATAAATTCCATTAATCCATTCTCAATGTCATGCTCTTCCAGAGGTTTTTCTAAGATTATTGGGCAGTTTCTCTGCCTACAAGATATTATCACAGATGCTTGGTTTACTTTGCAGTTCTCAAAACTGAATTTGACTCAGCAGAGATCACAGGCCTCTTCTTCACAGCAAAAATGTTATTACATGAACAGAGTTGAGAGAAAGACCTTTAATCCTAGTGTTCTACAAACCTATGAATACAGAATCAACCCCTTCAGTGCTAAAGTTGGGTACACACTAAGATATTTGAAAGATGACAGATTTTTCAAAAATCAGGCTACACACAGTCCCGAGCATTCTCCCTATACACAGCATAGGGAGAACGCTTGCGACTGTGTGTTCCCTCTGAAATTTCCCCTCTTTTCGGAACGAGCTCATTTGGAAAAGCAAGGTGGACGCAGTACCCGATTATCAGTACTGTGTGTACCTGGCTTAAGTTACAAGAAGTTCAGTGAATAGAATAGAAACTAACAGGGAGATTCAATAAAAGTTCTTATTGTTAAAAATGGTGCTAATTTTGCCCCAACCAATCAGATGTTAGCTTTCAAATGTTAAATAAGATCTGATTGGTTGGGGCAAAATTAGCACCATTTTAAACGATAAGAACTTTTATTGAATAACCCTGTATGATTTAAATGAAGCCTTACTGACTAGTGATTTAAATCGGGATCTATATCAGTTTGATTTCAATCCAATCCACCCTGTGGGATGAAAGTTAGACATCCCTGACCTATATAATAAACATGATGCAAGGCTCAGGATTCCCATTAGAATATGAAGACTGCTGTATGGGTTTCAATGTAGTTATACTGCATGTGTTTAAAGGGAATGTCAAACCTATTAGAAAATAAATAATAACTAGTAAAAATACAGCACATTTAATTTTCCCCACCAACAAATTTCCCTGTCCCGTCCTACCTGGCTAGAAAACAATTCTGGGGAGAACACTGAAGCAGGTAACCTATAGCTTTTTTACAACCTTTACTTTCCCTTTAAATGAAAACCTAGCTCAAGAACCATTGACTATGTTTTTCATTTCCTTGTTTAATAAATGTAATTAGTGTAATATTAAATGTAACCTTTGGTACATCCTAGGCTGGTTTCTGAGTTATTTTCAATCTAATCGTAGATAGTTCTGTGTCAGTAGTAAAAGGAAGGGGATGCCATGCAGTCATTGGCTGCAAACGGTACCATTTTAAAACTAGCATTTCACATTTTTTGTCCAATCAAAACATTGGTTGTCTCGGTTGTTTCTCAGCAGGGCGATCACTTGATTCACCAACAAATGGCAGCCCTAATGTCAGATTAGAGTCCTGCATTGGTGAAATTTTTCTCTCGCCCAACTGCAAACCCGTTACTCTCACCCAATTGTGCGGGTGTCATTTTTCATACCCGCAAATGCGAAACCCACACCCAGCCTTCAGCTGCTTTGCTGTTGGGTTCCAACCCGCACCTGAAATTAAACAGGCCTGTAAGGGGACCTGCAATCACTACCCGATCCAACCTGTAACCGCAGAGACCCGAAATTTAACAGCAACTTGCACTTAATACCCATTCAAAGTCACTGTGGTCCTAAATGTGTATATAAACGTGTGTATATAAATGTGTGTATATAAACGTGTGTATATAAAGTCTCATCAAAACTGTCCCAACCTTTCTGAAGTTTTTCTGGAACAAACACACATTGATTTTTATATGAATAGGTGTTTTGACTACCGTCCTTTATCAAACCTTTTTTAAACCAATAGAAGATTAAAAGGCAGCTCCACATTATAGATAGGCCAGCGTGTATTCTACAATATTTATCTGCAAGGTGCCCATACACCAGATAGATTAGATGTTAGTCTATAAGCAATCTACAATCTATTTAATTTCTATTGTGCTGGCGGTTTCTTACCTCCCGACATTCCTGACCGCTTACTACAAGGGCCAATATGTTACTTGCAGCCCAAACCAGCTGCTGCGTACCACTGCCCTGGACTGTCATTTTATAGTAGATAATGTGCCCTCTGTTGTCATTCACGGTAATAAGGAACTAGTAGGATAGGATGTTTTTGACCATGCAAACCTATGGTAGCTATTGGAGGGACATTTGTTGGAAAAACTGGCAAGCCTTAGGTACAAGTGCTGGACACATTACTGAAGCCCTTTCAGTGTTAGAGTGTGAGGACACATTCCTACCTCCCAAATATTTATAGCTTGAAAAAAATGGCCGAGATTATAAGACTTCCCTATCCGCGATCATGCAATGTTTCTCTGCCCCCTTACTCATGCTCACATGCGTACCAATGTAAAAGAAAGTCTAATTTACCAGTGGCGATACATACTAGTGGGAACGAAATGTAATTATTTAAAACCCCATCAATTTGGTTCTGCTCAAACCGGTAAAACTAACCAAGATATTGGTATAGAGATGGAAGGAATACATTAGGGAGTTACTAGAATTGTCAGCAATGCACTATTCTGTAATATAACGGGATTAATGATTTGTGATCTGCCACACTGATGTGTCTATAATCCCATAGGATCCTTTATTCTTAAAGGAGAAGTAAAACCTTTTTGGGACCCAAACATGTTATAAACCGTAAATTAGATTGTTGGCACCAAAACTAATCTTCCCTTTCGCATTAACTCCACCCAATAGCGATAGATCCTGGTTTTGATTCGGAACGGTTATGAAAATCCACGGATGCAAAAAAATTCGAAGTTTGGAACGTTTCATCGAAAATGGAAACATCTAAAATTCCAATCGAAACTTCAATTCAAAAATCTAAAATTTCTAGCAAAATTCCGATTCAATTAGATTTTCAGAACTTCAATAGGTTCTGCGGAAACTCGCGAGTTCGTTTATCTCTGTATCCTGATCAAACCAGATAGCCATGAGAGGAACCGGAGGAAAGCAGAAATGAGGGGCACCCACACTTGTATAGTTATGTTGTATCATAAAGGAGAGATTCAGCACCCATGAACCCTGCCTTATTACGCTTTATATTTAAAGAAAATGGATAATAAAGCTAAGAAGATGATGTCACCCATCCCTGCCTGCCGTGCTCCATGATTGGCCTAGCAGCATGGGAAGCTGGTCCGCATGTGTGCTAACATTCCAGTTGGGAACAATGGTAATGCCAGTGGCCACCTTAACCGCTCCTTGAGGCCTATGATCTACCTACATATTATTTTTAAAGGGTGAACAATGAACTTGCCCTTTAACTACAACATCGACTGGAGAATTTTTTAAATATTTAAGAGCTGGAGAATTTTTTAAAATATGTAATAAAATGATAATTAGTTCAGATTATAATAAGATTATAATTTCTAGCGTTAAGATATATTGCAGGATGAAAGGCAGCATTCTTTTCGAGGGTTGATATTTCAATTCCTTTTGTTGGCCACTAGATGTCAGCAGTGGTTCTCCTATCTACTCCACGGTATCCGTCCATAGACAGGTTGTCCCCATCTTTACCTTCACTGGATTAAAATACAGAAATCGGAGGCCGTGTGTAAAGCCACAGTGTCAATACCGTTCTATTTATATGTCTGTATTAATACCTATGGGATTACCGTGTTGATTTTTACAAAGTTAGATATAGATTATTTTTCACATGTTTCAAATGCTAACTACATTATTAATTCAGTTTGGAAATGTTAAAGTTTTTTTCAGAGACTGCGCCCCCCATAGGCCACAAGGTCCAAATCTTGTTCTGCCTGTATTGCCTCTTCCAATAAAACTGTGATTACTGCACATCACAAGGTTAGGTAAGTGAGCCCAGATCGTCTTGCACTGATTTTGCATTCTATAGGGAATGTCTTGGGTTATGTTGTTTGTGCAATTGCGGCCAAACGACACCGGAAAAAACTGATATTGCTGATTGATGTCTATACCCAAGGGACCAGTGTCACATGTGAAGGGCTCTTTCTGATTGGTCGGTGTTCTCCATGTGGCAGTAGTTGGCACTAGAGATCCACACATTCTTACATTTTTGTAACCCATAACCACCAACTGTCCCGTTTTCACCGGGACAGACCATTCTGCCCTGGGAACATTTAGCTTTGTCCCATGGACATGTGCAGGGTGTTCCAGACATTACAGGGGGCAGGACTAGGGAGGCTCTGCCCCTCTACTGGACGCAATGCACCCCTGGGATTGGAGGTATGTATAATGTACAGCACTGTGTCCCCATGTGGCGCTTTATAAATAAACATGTTCATACATATGGACTGTGATGTGTTGCATGGTGTAACGGTTTTTAGTTGTTGATCCCCTATTGTGCATCTGCTGGTGCAAACACGAGGAAGTGAGACCTTATTAAGAGACACCCCCTCTCTCCCCCCATGACCAGTGAGAGGACACTCCGGCTATTTAATGATCTAGAGTGTTTGCATTTTCTGCGAGACGTCAGTGATCAACTTTAAAGCTGCAACAAACTGTAGAACTTGTGTGTCCATTCAAATCAACCTTTTATTCCTGATTTAATAGCCCCCAGTTGGGTGGCACTAGGTGGCTCTGTAATCAGGTCAACATGTTCTCACTCAGCAGAGGAGCAAAACAACACACACCCTAAAATAGGCCAGACTGTTATCTATAAGCAACAAGCCGTTACGGTGCACAGCTTGACTGCTTCATTCGCTTATCCAAACTGTTCACTATAGGGAAGGTCCTGGAAACAAAGAAGCAATACAAACGAAGGTCGCACTCCAATACAACGTGATTCTTTTATTTGTGACCACACATCCACTCACAACGTTTCGGGGGATATTTGCCCCCTTCTTCAGGTGAAGAAGGTCCTGGTAACAAACCTTACCACCTGGTTGTACAATATCCAGACTATTTTACCAAAATTGTGTAATCTAGGAGCCTTTCTGTTTCACTCTATTCAAATGGCATTTGGGCCTTGCAGTAAATTTACAGATTGTAAGGTGTGTGACCAGCTTAAAGGAAATGTAAAACCACTAAACAAATAAAGGTGGAATTGCTGCACTGGATGAGCAAAGTTTGCTGTACCAGCTCAAGGTCACAGCAGATCTAAAGGTGACCATGTACATGAACCATAATAGGTGCGTCGGGGGGGAACAACGAGATTTACCTATTACCGTTGGTGTGCAGGGGCTGTTCCCTACCGATCGAACGACCATAATCGGCACTCTGATCGATCATGGGGATCGGTTGGGTCCGTGTGTGCTGTTCCCACAGCATGTGTGCCGACAGATACCAATGTGATCAGATACTAATGTGATCTGTCGGCACACATGCTGTGGAATCACATGTGTATGGCCACCTTAAGACAGTAAGCAATACCCCCAACCATACCGGTTATTCCAGGACTCTGGGGCAGACCCTTCAAACCGGTATTTCAGGAGTGTGGCCGCAACGTTTTTTTCAGTTTATTACATGCAATTATAACAGATGGTTAATGATACAATCTATTCCTTTCTGGCACTGGTATCTGCCTCCTCCCTCTGCTCAGTGAGCTTTTTACAAGCTTAAGCATGTGCAGAGGAAGCATCAGGTGAAACAGCAGTCAATGATTGGCTGCGATATCAGTTGTTACAGCCTTGATTGACTGCATGGATGGAGTGGCCAGATTACGCTGCCAGATTATCCTTAAATATCTGATTGGTATTGCAGGTAATAAAGTGCAGAATATATCCGTTGGGGTTGGAGCAGGTATCTGATAATTGACTAGTTATTTGTGTTAAGGGCGAACATTCCCTTTAAAGACCTCTGCGTTGTTCTATGGCCAATATATCTATTTAGCAAAATACAGGGCGGCACTGCTAAACTATTAATGATGTGGGTCAAGACTGATATTTTACCCAACACCCTAAGCTTGTAAGCAGCAAAGAAAGCCTGGATATACTGAGCATGTGTGTAGCCACTGGCACCGAAAAACATGGTGACCCCCAGTAGATCACCTTATACCGTTACAGGGCTTTAGTTGGTATTGTGCGTCAGTTCTGGTGAGATGACAAGACTACACTGGGGAAATAGTCACAAAACAGGTAGACAAGCAAATGTTGCCTTTCCCTCTGTTCCCTGATGTAGATGTAGAACATTTGTCATCATTACATTGGTTCCCTCCGTATATATAATGATCCAAAATCGACATTTCCCTGGCAGTGTCTTCTACTTCAAAGACAAATGAGATTTACATAGGCTGGAGGTCACATGATTTCATAGCCATTTGTTAGTGGGTAATTCCATAATTCATTCAGATTATTTATATTTTATCGTTAGTTTTCCTTTAACGTATCTGAGCAAATCTAGCACATTTCTCATGCACTTCCGATCCGGTTTTGCGATCCATTAGCACATGAGAAACACATTCCAGACCACACAGTACTCGCTGTGTTCTGCTTTCATAGCGCATGCGATCACCATTTTTTTTGCAAATTGTGTGCAATCCGGTAACAGAAAATTGGCGGAATCACAACACAACTCACAACATTGCGTTTGCACATTTCACGCGCGTTGTAGTGTTGTCATTCTAACTACTCGCCTTCCTCGGCCCGTATGGTCTAATCCACTTATTAATATCCAACTGCATCCAACCACTGTCAGTAAGGAATAGCATGGAGTTCCCATGTCATGCACTAGCTTATAATGTCAATGAAATGAATTTAGCGTGTTGTAGAAGTCCAGAAGGAATAACATGTTCAGTAAGGAATCACATGCACACTTTGGCATATTTGCAATAACACACAAGATTTGCCACATGATATTTACCAACTATATATAAATACCGCAGACAGTGTGTACTGACATTAAAATGCAATTGTTATTACAGATCAGGGAACATCGGATATTACCGGATGGTAAATATATTTTTATATTGCTATAATAGTCTCCTGTAACCGGACAAGCAGATCTGTCGTGCATTGGCCCAGATATTGGCCACACCTTGTTAGATGTACGTCTTGTAGACAAGTTCGTTTTTTGACCCGTTTGGAAAAATCTGTAACACTTAAAGTTAAGCTTAAATGAAAGGCCAGTTTCCTACCTTTAAAACGAGCCATCAACCACCTCTCTACGTGCTCCACAGCCCAAGATATACAGAAATGACTGACCAGAAAGTTAATGGGTGGGAGGCTGACTTGTGACATTCCTAAGGCTTCTCCTGCACAGTGCCACCGGCGAGCACAGCCTCAGACTCCCTCAGTGTGGGAGGGAGACAGGAAGTCCCTCCTCCTCTCTGCTGTGTGAAGTCCTGACAGAGAAGGTAAGGGAATCTACAACCCTTCTCTTTCACTGTGTGAAAACAGCCTTTTCAGGCAGAGTTCTCACTCTGCCTAAAAAGGCTGTTTCCAGAGTTTTCAGTTGGGGGGGGGGGGTCTGAGTAACCTACGGCACCCGCGAGTGGGCGGGGTCACATGGGTCTGTAAGATAATGGGCCATGGGGGGCCTGCAACTGGAGGGACCATGGGGTCCATTTGTGGGAGGGACCAGGGGGGCTGCAAAGGGGAGGAGGAGACACAGGACCAATTGACTGACAGTTTCAGAGCAGGAAACAGGAAGTGCAGGGGACCGGGTGATGCTGTAAATAATGTAAATATCAAAAATATGCAAAATAAACAATGGAAATAAATTGAAAAAATTCTCAGGGGAGCAATTCCTATCAATTTACCTAAAGTCATTTTTGGACCACAGTTCCCTTTTAATATGGATGTGAATGAGTTAATAAGATTATGTAACAATAAACCGGCTGGCCATATCTGGGTGTATTGAAAGATGTAGGGGATGCAATAATTTCCATATCACAACTGACCTGCACTTGTTCCCGCGATGTAGTAACCACTTAGCGACTGTTATTACATCGTGTGAATGCGAGCGGTAAGTTTCGATCTTTTGCACGGCATTAAAGCCACAATTGAAAGGCTGTTTAAATGGTGCAGGCAATGCAGAATGGGTGCAAAACCCTCGCTAATGTGATATTACATTGGTTAGCACGGGATATTGCACTTCCCTGGTAGTCTTTAGCTATATGGACCTCACGTAGTAACTGAGCTATGACGTCCCCAGGACTTAATAAACATTGCAGGGAGTTAAATAAAAAGGACACATTAAAACCCCATTTTATATGCTTTATAGGTTTCTACATAAAGATACATCTGACCTCATATCCGTAGGGTGACTAGAGGAGGGTGATGGGGAAAGTCAGTCATAGTCAAACGAACAACTACCTTTGATTTAATTAAACATATGAATGTTTCCATATTAAAGAATCTAGATACGGTATCTAAGGCTCCATCCAAAGTAGGTTATTATTAATAGAACAGAACATTTTATTGGTCGCTACGGGCTACTGCAGTTGTGCACTTTTAGAGTTATATTGATGACATCCGTACTTACCCTTACAGAATGGAAAACCGCGTTTCGCTGGCATAAAGTTTGATTTTTTTATCCCATTTGTCCTGTTCTAATGTAACCTGGTACAAACAAAGCCGCACCGCCGATATTTGGCCTATTGAAGACCACGTGACTGGGCAAAATTTTCCCGCACGCCTGGTTGAATTTTCATCTGATATGGCAAAAATATAGTCCCCTGTGTCTACAAGACCGAACTTAGCAAATAAACCATTCTACAGCCCAACAGTTCACATGGTAATGGGCTTTAGTGATTGTTAACAGTGGGAAAACATATAACGGGACAATCCCCATTACATTACCTTTCCTGCCTCGGAAATCCCTAAAAAATATAACTGACCGTTTTCTAAATCGCCATCATACTAAATGATTTCAGGAGGTAGAAATGTTTTTTCAGCTGCAGTTGTCCCTGTGTTGCAGATGTTCCTCAGATACCTCCATAGCTTGGCTATCGAGGCACCATAACAAATGGGCCATTTTTTCTCCCCGTCAATAATGCCACCCGGTATTATAAAAATAAATAAAGCCTCCCGCATTTTGTATAGAAATATTTTTTAAAAAAAAGAACAAAAGGGGAAAAAAATCTAGAATTACACAGGCATGAGAGGTAGAATGAGAGAGCGGGGAATGGAAGGTATTGATTGGTGTCTGTCAGGTACTGTAGAACAATGGAGCAGATTCATGTCTGGGCACTGCACCAACGCACCGATCAATGGGGACATCGATGCTGCAGGAAGGATATGCTCTGCATCCATAGCAACCGCACAGGGAAAAGCAATGCTGGGACTAGGCCTTCAGACTCATCAGTAGACATCCAGTGACCCAAATTTCCGTCAAATGGGCTCCCCATGGGGAAGTTCTTTAGACTATAGTCTCAAAGAAAAAGACAATCTTATGCTTAGATTATTATAGGAAATGAACTGGTCTAGGGCATGAAACTCATTCCTTTAGCCCGTCTTATGGCACAGGCAGAAAACCATTGAGGCGACAGCTTTTCTTTCTTATTTTTTAACTGAATTTGCCGTTTTTCTCTGAAGTCGGACGGAGAGAGTTTAACGTTCCCGTTGCAGAACTGAAGATTCAACAAATATGTGAGTACTTCAAAAGCAAAGGCCTCTTTGGGAAACCAATGTATAAATGGAGTGGCCGGATGGCTAAACATTATGTAACCAGCCATGACACTAGTTTGTGATTGGCTATGGGTAGTTCCCTGTTTCATCTCTATGCCTCCACCTCTTTCACTAGCAAAGCAGCAGTAGAGTCTCACTTTATGGCTTAGATTCAATTAACAGAATATTCAATCTCGGTCGTTGATTAGGTTTGCATTTTCCAAACTGCTTATGGTATTGCTACTACCGTATATACTTGAGTATAAACCATCCCGAGTATAAACCGAGGTACCTAGTTTTACCTAAAAAAGGAGAAAAAGAGATTGACTTGAGTATAAACCGAGGGTGTAACCCCTACTAGTATTTGCCACTTAAGATGTTTGGAAACTACAACTCCCAGCATGCTTTAATTGCTGGGAGTTGTAGTTTTCAAACATCTGCAGAAGCCAATACTTGCAAATAGGGGTAAATCCTCCTTTATTTGTGCATACAGTATGCACAAATAAAGAAGGTTTTACTCTTATTTGTAAGTATTGTGTGCCCTGGTGTCCCTGTGGTATTCTCCTACCTTGTCCGGAGGCTGCTCGCTCCTCGCTCCACATCCTCTGCGCTTCAGGATGATGTCACTACTCAGCGCCGCAAAGTGAGAGGTGCGGGTAGTGACGTAATCTGGAAGCGCACTGAGGATGCGAATCGCGCGGCCGCCAGACAAGGTAGGAGAAAGATTGACTCGAGTATAAACCGAGGTAAGATTTTCAGGCTTTTTTTAAAGCCTGAAAACCTCGGTTTATACTCGAGTATATACGGTAACCATTAGAGATGAACTAGAACTCGAACACAAGTTTGAGCCGAAGTATTCGAGTTCGAACGGACTCGGACTTCTTGAACTGTCCCGGACCCGGTATCGAATGTTCGACCGTTCAAGGAAATCGAATATGCAAGTAAAATGTCTATTATACCTCGTCTATTATGCTCGATACACGAGCATCGAATCCGCGAGTAAAATGTCTATTATACCTATACGCGAGTAAATATTGAATCCGTGAGTAAAATGACTATTATACCGATACACGAGCATCAAATACGTGAGTAAAATTTCTATTATACCTATACGCGAGCATCGCATCCGTGAGTAAAATGTCTGCTATACCTATACGTGAGCATCGAATCCGTGAGTAAAATGTCTATTATACCTATACGCGAGCATCAAATCCGTGAGTAAAATGTCTGTTATACCTAGACGCGAGCATCGAATCAACAAATAAAATGTCCATTATACCTATACGCGAGCATCAAATCCGCGAGTAAAATGTCCATTATACCTATACACATGCATCGAATCCGCAAATAAAATGTCTATTATACCTAGGCGCGAGCATCGAATCCGCGAGTAAAATGTTCATTATACATAGGCGCGAGCCTCGAATCCGCGAGTAAAATGTCCATTATACCTAGACGCGAGCATCAAATCCGTGAGAAAATGTCCATTATACCTAGACGCGAGCATCAAATCCGTGAGTAAAATGTCTATTATAGGCGTGAGCATTGAATCCGCAAGTAAAATGTCCATTATACCTAGACGCGAGCATCAAATCCGTGAGTAAAATGTCCATTATACCTAGACGCGAGCATCGAATCCGCGAGTAAAATGTCCATTATACCTAGACGCGAGCATCGAATCCGTGAGTCTTTCATGGGATAATTATCGAATGTTCGAACATGAGAGCTCGAAAGTAGCGAACATGTTCCCTAGACCATTTCCCAGGTCCCACAGCCATTTACATTAAGTTACCATTGATATTTTAATTGTATTTCATTAGAACTTTTCGAAATATTTGACTCTCTTTGACTTTCCATATAGTTCGAAAGTTCAGCCATCTCTACTAACCAGCATATTCTTATAGGAGAACTAAAGTCAAAAGTAGACAGGCACAAAATACACCTTAGAATGCTTCCCCTGGTGCCTTGATGATTGTGCAGAACTGCGATTAGCCAACTAATTACAAATGCAGATAATATGCAGTATTATTAACTGTATTTTATTTTACTCTAAAGAGGAAGTTGTTCAAATTGCAGTTGGTCTGTTAAAGTCCATATTAAAGGACAACTTTACTGTAAAAATTTACTTTTTAATAATGAAAAGTACTTGGGAGGTTGGATTGATTATTCCTACCTCCCAATATTGTTTTGTTGAGGAGTTGCAGCAGATAGTTTTCATCTGCCAGGTTAGTCCTGGACTATTCCTGTATTAAAGTTAGTGCTGAAGCACTCAGGAAGACTGGCAGAAGCAGTTTTATTCATACTGCTGCTCTTTAAGGATATTATATTTGGGCGGTAGAAATTAGCATTCCTTCCTCCCTGCCACTTGTACTTTTAATTTTAACTGTCTTTGAAAAATCTTTATGCGCACTATATTCCTCCTTTAAGTGACTGGAGAATATCCATAAATAAATTCTAAAAATAATATTTATTTCAACAGATATTTGCAATATGCTTAAGTCGGGTTTACACTATATTGTAATATCATACACTTTCTCCTGCCATTTAATGTGGAATCTCACATATTAGAGTGTGGACTTTCCCTTTGATATGCTGGTCTAGGTGAGGGGGGAGGGGCCCACACTTCCTTGTGTGTATTTAGGTTTGTGATACTCGTTTGATGTTATATTGGGATAAGGAAGGTTTCTCCCTGATCGTGTATAATGTCTGGCACCCTAATAAACAGTAGGATCCACTTCAACTGACTAAGGATGTTGCCAGATGTCTACGGACTTTGATTTAATTTCCATTGCTTTTCTACTCAACAGCTAAATAAAAGACGACCATGTTGTAAATTTAGACATGACCTGAGAGAGACCAGAGAGACCTGAGTGAATCATTGATAGATTGACAGGCAAAAAGCATGAGTGAGTTGCTGCTTTTAAAGAGGAATGAATGAGAGGGGAGTAGAATTTCTACTGCTTTATCCACCCAACACAGTGCTAAACATTACATTGTGTTTTCATGCACCTTTTATAAGATTAAACTATGATAAATCTGACCATACACGCACTGATATTGGTGTGTGTATGATGACCAGGTGACCAATCCCAGGACAGAACCAGGATGGACTATTTGTTTTCAAGGTGATAGATCATATGATATGGGAAAATGAGGTGTAAAAGCATCATATAAAAAAAAGTATAATATATTATTGTAGGGTGATCTTAACTCTTGGTCCACCTATAGTTTAGCTCCACCCCCTTTTCAATTAATTTCTAATCATTAACTAAAGAAACACATTCACAACTGATGAATATTTTAGCCAATGTAGGAATTCTGGGGAGAAACCAACTGATCCCCTCCCCCCCCAAAAAACAAGGAATTTGGGCTTCTCCAGTCCTCATAGATTTAACCTTGAATGTCATCCTTTTGGGAAAAAAAGGACCTTGTGATTTCTGGAGAAACCAATAAATAAGTAAAACATTAATGGAAGTCAACATACTGCAAACGGTTTAGACTAAATGTTGAGTAGTCTCAGAGCTTGTGTTCAGATGATTAATAGGGCCAGCACTGCATATCTGTAGTCAAACTTACTTATGGAATTCCTGTAAACCATTGCAGCTCATCTTTCCCTCTCTTCCAGGAATCCCACGCGTTTCGCCATGTTATCCCTAGAGAGGTAAGTTCCACTGGTCCCAAAGCTTTTACTGGTGTTACGGTAAACTGGCCTCTTCCTATATCTGTGTAACATACGATATCTAGTGTAATGCATATGCCTTATATTGAGATATGTCCAGTGAAAGGTATCATTAATATCAAAAGGTCATGTTCGCATTTCCCCTAAACATGAAACATCTTCCAAGCCCCATGACAAAAAAAAAAAACTGAATGAAATCTGATGATTCACATTACATATTTATTTTTTTGACAAAGGGCAGAAATGTTTAGGAACTTACACTTTATATATTGTTTGTTTTACAATATAAAATACCATGCATTTCTATTAAAGGGCATGTCCACCCCCAAAACTATAATCCCCCCAACTACTGGCCCCATCATGTAGTGTAGTGTAATCCTTCCTCACATCCCAGCTCCATGGGTTCTCCTGTAGTCCCCCCCCAGTCCCAAAAACTGCCCACCAGGAGGCTAGCAGGTCCATATAGGACACTGCCTGCTAGTGGCCTCAGGTAGATTTTTGCCATGCGTACTGCAGCCCTTCTCCCCCCCTCCTCCCCCTCCCTCTCCCTCCCGTTCTGCTATCCCTCCCCTAGCATAAAACCCCTTTTATACACTATTCCCCCATGTCTCCCAGCCCCAACCGCATATTTTTTATTTTTAGAAAGCTCCCCAAACCTTACTTACCTCTCCTCTTTCCTCCGGCGAAGTGAGCTGCCGGCAGCCGCGTCGTGATTGGCTGCCGCTCAGCCAATCACAGACGCGGCTGCCGGTCCCGCCCCTCTGCTTGCATTTCCTTGCAAGCAGAGGGCCGGGAGCGTGGCGGAGGAAAGAGGGGAGGTAAGTAGAGTTTGGGGGGCTTTCTAAAAAAAAAAATATAGCGGTTGGGGCTGGGAGCCCAGGGGGGACCTTATATAAAAAGTTCAATTTTAGGGTGGACATACCCTTTAATTTTTTTTTGGAAAAGGGAGAGTTGGCCTTTATTGCATTGCATTTGCTATCTACACTGATGTCTTGAAATATTATAAAATTATTCTTTAAATGTTTTCCTAGGCCCTTATGTTTATTGGATGCCTTATTAATATTGTATGTCAAGGACTTTTAAAGTGGAACTTGAACACAAATACATGTTTCAAGAAAAAGGGGAGTATTTTCAATGGCCATATTCTTTACATTGCAGTGTCCGTTATGGTCTCAGTCATTGGGTTGATTCAGTTGCTCAGTAGAGATCTGAGCATGTTTGACCCATCCAACAGCCAATCAGGAAAAATTAAGGTTAGAAAGGAAGTGATGCATCCTGTTACAGAACTTAAAATGTCAGCTCACTACTGACCACAGCAAAGCATAGCAGAGGGTATGGAATTGATTGATTTTTCAGAAAAGAAGACAATATGTTGAATATCTAGGTATGTTACATCGAACTACCCCTTTAAGCTCTTTAAAGTTAAAGCAAAAGTCAATATATAGTAATATATATTTATATATCAAGCTTTCTATAACTGGAACAGTGAATTTGAAATCACACCCCATGAACAATGGCAGGTGTTAAATATGCACAAAAAGTACAAAAAAACACTGTATCCCTGTCTGCTTTAAACCAAACAACACACTGAGGCAGCAATTGGTACATCCGAAAGACCCAATAGCAAAACACAAGAAAAGCGACATCTTATACGCAGTGCAGTGAAGAATGCTCTGATTTGTATGTGGGGGAGACCAAACAGAAACTGCATCAACATACGGCCCAGCACAGAGGAGCCAATTCCTCGGGTCAGGACTCAGCCATAAAGGACATACCTTTGAAAATTGTAATGTCAACATATTGGCAAAGTAACATGCTAATTGGGACTTTCCAAGGTAATTAATCGCCAACAGATTCTTGTACAAGTCATTCTGAATTGAGAAAGCCAGTCGGATGACTAGCGAAACGTCTTCAAGAACTAAACTTTTGTTCCATTTTATCTAACTGAATACAGATATGTAGGTTTATTTCATGTTTCTGTAACCTGTAACCTCCTGCCCCTTTCTAGTGAGTAGCACTGGTTTGCTCGGTCGTGATTACAGAGGGGATAGGGGCAGGTCACCCAGTAGTTATTTGACAGTTCTGGGAGCGAGGAGAGAATTCAATGAGAATATATATCTGTGTCCGGGACCTGCACTGGAACGTTATTGTGTTTTGTATGATAGAGAAAGAACATTTGTTATACTGATCACTATTTACCTGCACTTCCCACAATGTATGAACCACTGTTTTACTATCACGCTTGAGCCCGTTTTTTTGTGACTTTTTAATGCCAGAGAACAGCTGTCATAAAGTCACCCATTGGGTGAGTCCCGACAGGAAAATTACCAAGAGCTGCACGATACTAAATAGGTGTAAATGGATTGCTTGTATCTCTAAATATGCCTAATATACCTTTTATGAAAGCAGGGGTGTAAAACCTATGGTCCTCCAGACATTTGCAAACTACAACTCCCAGCATTCCCTGGCTGCAGTTTTCAGGTTATTAAAGGAACAGATTAGTACATGAATTAAAGTATATACTAGCTGTACATTCAAAGGGCATTTTATAGGGTGAAATGTGCTAGAATCCATAGGGTTTACAGAGAGGTCAGTGAATTGGATTGGTCAGAAGTTAGGTCATGCTTATGAATATTAATTTATATAATTATAGAGTCAGAGCGGCGCCATGATGATTAATTTATGTCCATGTTACAGGTTCCTTATCTGCCCTTTAAGCCTCAAGGCCACATATCTCACTCCTACTAGACAGGAGGATTTAGTCCACATTGGAATAAAGCTAGGTATACACATGGGCAGGAATTGACAACCCCCATCTGATCCGTGTATCGGCTGCTCTTAGTAAACAGAGGCGATAGCAATCTTGGCCATGTATTCATAGTGATCGATTTCCATAGAGTGAATATATATACAGCACATAAGGGGAATGTTTATGGAACATGATGAATATTACCAACAGTCTCCAATGGAATCTACCATGTAATATAAAGTTGTCCCAGTTTGGCCAGGACAGACCCGATCTGAATGGTCTGTTCCAGAGCACCTAGCTTTGTTCTGAGAGGGGCATAACTGAGCATTCTAGAACAGACCCCCAGTGTTGAAATGTATGTGGAATATAAATGTATACAAGTGTATACCTAGCTTAAAGGATAAGAAAAGTCTGATATAAGATTAAGTCCTAGTGATTCCTCATGTAATAATTTTTCCAATTCAGAAATTCCATTAGGACTAAGCCTCAGTAGTGAGTTTGTCACGTGCTTCTGATTGCTATGTGCGATCTGTTTGAGAGTAAAAAACGCAGAGCAGTGCATATTAATGTGGTTGGGCAAATTGCATGCACTGGAATCCATTTTCGGAACGCATTCATTCACAATTTTTTTTTTGCTAAACGCATGCGCTCTTATTGTGCAACATTGCTTGTGCAAGTTTTTTCTATGCACCGCTGAGAGGCGTAGTTTGGCCTCAGCCTTAGTTGACAAAATAAATGGTTATTTTAGACACTGCCCCTTCTTTCTAAGATCCTCTGCTTTAGGTAACACCTTCCTGTGAGCCAAATCATTACTTGGCACAAGTCCCACAGACTGGAATGGAGCTTCCAGCAGCAAAGGACCATGGGAAACAGAAAGAATGGTAGCATCAAATTATTGCAATGGTTATAAGGTAATTATATAATGGTTATAAGGTAAAATTTTAAAAAAGTGTAGCTTTTCAGGTCCTCATTACATTACGAATCACCTAAAATGAATTGATTTCTAGACTTTAATTCTCCTTTTAGTTGTTCTACTAATTGGAATAACCGTAACAAATTAAAAATGAAGAGTCAGAAAGTCTTTTGCTGATAATCTCAACTGTTATTGACCGTACCTGTGCTTCTTAGTGATACCGTGCCTGTAACGATCGGTTTAACGACCATTAATTTCCAATTGATTTCCGTTTGGAATAGCGATCGTTAGTTTACAATCGGTAACGTAAATTAACGCTCAAAATCGTAAACCACTGAGCTACCGTGCTGCTATAAACATGCAGGGAATTGCAGTTCTGTATCAGCCATAATAGTGTTGACTGTTAATAAGAAAAACAAGCGCCCTTTTTAGTTTTCTATAATGGTAATGGTTTTTCATTAGAAGGCCGCAGTAGAAGTTTCGTAGTGAAACGCGTCTGGTCATTTGCCCCCAGAATCCCCGGTCCTCTCTTCTCCTCTGCCTGACTGTTGGGAGACCTGACATGGACTGTTAGCTTCTGTGACTTTAGGAAGCTAAGTGTAAGAGATTGCACATATTTACTCATTTTTTGCACTACTATGCTTTATTTGATTTGATGTTGATCATGTCAATTTAGAGAGTCTGGGTGTACTGGGGGATGGTGTAATATACACCTTTTAAATGTCTTTAACCTCACTTTGTGTGCTCTTAACCCCTTCATGTATGGAGCAATAAAGGTTTTTATGCACTTTGATCACCCATGTGAGGTTCTTTTTTCCTCTATATATGTCGTAGCAGCTGTTTATGCATCAGGTGCATCCAACTACAAATCCTAGCTGCTACCTGCAGCCAGAGAGGGTTCTGGGATTTGTAGTTCAACAGAGCTGCAGAGTAGTGGATTTGATTTGCTGATGGGTAATTAGTTCAACCATGGACTATGTAAATGCAAGTCGTATAAGCCATTGCCCCGTGCCCGGCTGTGACTACACAGGACCAGTGGGCGCCTACAGCAGTGAGAGGGTTAAGGGCCCAGACAGAGCTGAGTATTGATTTCCCTCCTCTGTCTCCAGTGAATCCCTATAGTTCCAATCAATAGCAGGAGCTGGTAAAATTCACAAGGGCTCCTACACAACAGACACACAGACCATCAGCGACTCCTTCATTACTGGAGCACAGAAGGCCCAGGTGACTGCTGCCACGCTGCTTGTCCTCTGGGGCATCCTCCAGTCTTCCCTTACAGTGATGTCCAGCAGCTCTGACCATCTATTAACCCTATTAAGGGTTTGTATAATGATTATTTAGAATGGTTCGTATGGAGGACTGGACGCCCAGAACAAGCATATGGATATAGTTAATACATTTCATTCATAGCTACAGAATGAAAAATAGAACAGGTTTCCAAATAGGTCAATGTGCCTAAGTTGCCTTAATTAGATCTTGGTGGAGCTACCATACCAAATGCTATGGTGTGTACCTCCGCGGTATTCTGTTTATTCTAATACCGGTTAAGTATTGCCCTGAATACACCATGGTTGTGGGATTTGCTGCGGCTCATAAATTTTTACCATCAGCTCTCTAATAACAGGGCCCCCTAGTGACCATAAATAATAGAACACTTCCTTTTCACTTACTATACAGCTTGTAATGCACATTCCATTCCCCCATTCATTACCATGGAGTGTTGTAATTGTACATACCTACATAGCCCATCCCCGAACAGGGACCCTCCAGGCTGAATCTGGACAGTTGTAAAGTTTGGTGTTATGGTTATGACCGCATTAAGATTTGAATGTACGGTGCCTCCCTGACCTTTGCTAGTTTATGAAATAGCATCTGACATCATAACTGAGGTGTGTTAGGGAGACATTATATATCCAATCTAATCCTTTATTTTATCAGGGCGCAGACACAGACCAGTGACCTGAACCATGAATGAAATGACCTCTAGCCAGAACTTATAATTATTTACCTCTAACACACTCCAAAGGCAGAGCCGCCAACAGCTCACTGAGTTTATAGACTGCGGCCTTGTAGTAACTGAAGTGTGACATCAGACTCTCTGGGAGCCAGAAAGGGTTATTTCCTACTCTAATAGTCAGTGTGGTCTTTAAGGATAGTCATTCTTTGTAGACACATGGGGCCCTATTTATAAAAGATCGCTATCGTTATGGTAAAATACCGATCGTTATCATAAAATAACGACCGTTATTTACCGATAACGACCAGTATTTACAGATAACGACCGGTATTTAACGATATCGTTATATTCTGCGATGACAGTCGCTTCTCTTCCTGGTCGCAGCTGTCAGGCGATTGGGTGTGACGTCACGTCGCGCCCTAACTGACAGCCGCAACCAGGAAGTGGAGCGGCTGTCAGCACCAACTGGTGGAGAAGCAGCGAGGGTCCTGGTCAGGTAAGTAAGCTCTGGGGGATCTTGGAACTGTAGGAACCTTGCGAAAGTGAGGTTTTGGGGGGTGATAAGCATTTTAAAAAAACTTGTTTTTAGGCTGGACATTCCCTTTAATGCATTAATAGCCCCCCTCCCAACTGTCAATTTTTTTTTAAGACTGTGCAGGAATGTCCTGTCATACTCCGCATCAAATCTTAAGAGAACATGCTCTATACCTGGGGTTGAGGGGAGGAGCAAAGGGTCAGGTGATGTCACTCAAGATACTGAAAGCAGTCATTTTAACATACAGTATTTGAATATCATTTCACACAGGTTGCAGCCAGAGATGTGAACCAGGGCTTGTTTTAAAGTAAAGACTGCAGGCTTTTATTTAACCCTAACTTGTATAGACACCACAGTTGCCCTTTAAGGAACTGTGCATACCTATCTATAATAGGTAATGTGTACCATGGAATAAACAAGCCATAATTGGGTGGTGCAGATGTGGGAAAGGACATCAAACAAACAGTGAAGGTCCCCAAGGGGGGGTCCCATAAATCTCACATGGACAACTATGACCAAGATTTGGCCACCATGCCAAGCCTTGAAGAAATAGGTCACCAAGAACCTGATAGTCACTTTGGCTAACCTGCAAATAACATTGGATGACATAGCGGGGAAGCTTGTAAAAGTTACTTATGTACATAAATGTTACATTCCTATGGTACATTTTTACAAGCCAGTAATAATAACTATATTTCAGGATGCATATTATAGGCAAGCAATGTGTGGGAGGAAGTGTCATCAAACTAGGCCTCACCCTATGTACAGCCTGCACAAGTCGATATGGATATTCAATGTGATGGCTCTGTGACATGACATGAGGTTGGCTTCCGACGCTCTGTTTAAACAGCGTAATGGCTCATTACATGTGATACCAGTAGAGGTGCACAGAAAGTCTTACTGTAAAAAAAACATAATCATTTGATTTGGATTGTATAAAGGGGTTAAAGGCTTTGGATGAATTATCCTTGCAGTTTCCATGGTAACATCTGATGTATTGGCCTATTGATTAGGGAATGGATATATTGAGGCCTTGCCTAACCCAAGTTATGCTTCGTGTTGCACATTTTTCTTCTGTCCGTAGGCCGAAATCGATAGTAGACATTGCTTCCAACACCAGCTCCGGTCTCCCCCTCGTGCACTCTCTCCCACCCCGGTATACTCCCATGATTAAAAATGTGTGACAGGCGCTTGCACCGTTTATCAAAGACGTGTGATTCTTTTAGATAAAGACTTATCTGATATTGTGTGTTCTTTACCTATTTCTAATAAATATCGATAAGGTGGTCTTATAGGGTCTCTGGAATAGAGATAGCAATGTCCCATTCTTAACAATATTAATATTGAATATTAAATGTCTGCTATTGTTACAATGGGAATTGGCAAATGTTCTTCTCCCCTTCCCTCTGCCTCTGTAAAGGATTCGGTCTTCTCTCTTTTACAAGCTTGCACATGCTCAGGTGAGGCAACAAGGGGAATATGTCCATGCATGACTGACAGCTGCAAAACAGAATAATATATTAGGGGCCATATTTAGTGATACCACTCTTTACCGGAAATTTACGGCCGCGGTTGTACATTTGCAGCAAACGTTCGTTAATTAACGAACGTTCAATTGTAGAATACCATGCGGTAAACTTTTATGGGGATCGTAAATCGCATTATCGTAGATTTATGATCAGTATCGGTAATTTATGATCGCTATGGTTAATTTACAATAGCAATCGTAATTTTATGATCGCTAAACCGATTTTAGCGCTACCGCACCTTTATAACTATGCCCTAGATTAGTAGAAAGGGGGGTTCGCTTATCTTTCTTTAGCTGGGTACACACACTAACGATAAAACCCCGATACCGTCGGATCCGACGGTATCGGGGCTTTATCGTTATGTGCATACGCTCGTTTCCCGAACGAGCGTGCGGCCGCCAAACGATCGGGTCGGCCGAACGCTCGTTCGGGAAAGGCCGAAATTTTCCATCGGCCGCGCTAGACTCCCTATAGAGGAGTCTAGCGCGGCCGATGGAAACACACAGTCCCGAGCGTTCTCCTTATGAAGTTCATACAGAGAACGCTCGGGACTGTGTGAATGCAGATCTTTGAAAGATGACAGACAGGATCTAGCAGATCCTGTCTGTCATCTTTCAGAAATCTGGACTGTGTGTACCTAGCTTTTGTCTAATATAAGCACCAAACTCCCCATTCACCTGGTAAACTGTAACACAACTGTCAACTGTCAACACAATTAACCAATGAATGAACAAGAATAATGAACCATGAGCCTTGTTTATTTCAGCTCTACAACCAATTAACAGAGAAGTTTAATTTCCTCACTGTAAGGTGAATTACAAATTCATTTCAAATCGTGCTGACAAACGGCCCACACATTGTTTAGGCAGGTTGGCTCCTCTTCTTTACATTCTTCCTGCAGATTGGCCAGTTCCTAGCCAGCTTGCATATGCGCAGTGGAGGCAAGCAATCTGCAGCAGTCATTCAGAAGAGCTCTATTGCCTTATACTCTCCCTACCTTATTTCATTTCCTGGTGACAGCAGTCATTCTTTGGCCTTGAATCTATCCATCACGGCAGTGATTGACTGTAAAGATGGCTGAATTCAATGAAATCCCACTTGCTGATTCCTGTGTTTTCGGGAAAATGTGAAAATCTGCAAGCAGAACCATTGAAGTCAATGGGAGTTAAAAAATCCGAAGGTTCTGCCAAATATTAAGGTTTAAATAGCAATGGTTACTGTAAATGGCTCAGGGACCTGGGAAATTGTCTGAGGAACACATATCAATGCCCAAAATCTTTCTAAAACGCTGCCCAGTACCGGGAATTCATGCGCTTCCTGTTTTGGCATTCCGCGTAGTATTTTCTATTTGAAAAATTCTCAATTTCTAGAAAGATCAAAAAAATTTTGTTTCTTTTAAATTAAAATTTTTTTCGAACGTTTGAAGATTTTCTCAGAATCCTAAAAAGTCAGAAATCCATAAAGTCCGAGTTCCGGCAGATCCTTGAAATCCGATTCGGAACCGGGTTCAGCTGCATCTCTAATGGACTGTTGCCCCAGGCAGAAGCCAGGAGAAAGCTCATGGAAGAGGACAGTTCAGGAACACTGAGGAGGTAAGTAATGTTTGTGAGATCGGGGCAGGCAGAGGTTCATTTGTTTGGTAGGTAGACCGATATTTTTCTGGGGCTTGGGTTGAAACAGTTCCCTCAAAGATGTACGTATGTGCACACAAACAAACAAGGAAACCTGGGGTGACCGGAGAACCTCACTATCTGCTTGTCTCATTGTATGCTTTCCATTCATTAGCCGGGGTAGGTGCTACGTCCAAACCCTGAGATGGTGCTACAAGCCAGTTAGATCTGATAATCAGTAAATCTCCTAACACCCTGCACTGAATCGGGTTGATGCCAAGTTCAAAGCGTGAATAATCTGTAATTGTGGCGTTTTATAAAGTGTCAAACTAAATTTTAAGCATCCTTAAGCCTCGTCATTCTGCAGTCGGACTGGAACTAAGTACGAGACAATGGCTGAAAGATAAACAAGAGGGGGTTATCCCCCAGTAAGCTCTCCACAGTGCGTAATTGGCATTCAGTCACTTTTGAACCTTTGCCCCTAATAGGTCAAATATTTAAATATTGTCTCTCTGAAGCTCCACGCGTCCCCAAGCGATTGTCCTTTTTCTTTTTCCTTTTGTCCGGGTTGTGTCCTGTAGGACGCGTGGCATAGATCCTCTCTATAGTCACCAGAGACCGAGGCCTCCAGATTTCAAACAAGGGGCACGTGGTGACAGCAGCTGTCAGGCATGTGTTCTACTCCTTCTCCGCAGTAGGCGATGGACGGCACACTTCTGTCCGGCTATCAGCAAGGAGCAGCTGCATTCTGGTGCAGTGACCCATTGACCTGCTATTCTGGTTTTACATTCCATCCTCCTAATGTTGCCAAGCATTCCCTATTTCTATGGCTGCCTTCATTGTGTAAGAATCGCCTAACCAGCGCTGGTTTTCTCAGCGGGGAAACAAAACTAAAATACTTGTAATTTCAGAAATTTAGAGCAGCATGTCCCCCCTGTGGGAGTCTTAATTGATGCTCTATTCTTTTATTTGTCTTTTTATTTAACTAGGTCGGCCATATACAGAGCCCAGTATGTGTTAAAGGCAAGTGCCTATTAAAGGGGCGGTCGGACATAGCATAGGTCACCTGGCCCTTGTGTGTTACAATCTCAATCCTGTTTTTATAACTATATTTTAGATTTACCGTAAAACAAAAGCACTGAATTTCCGACATGTCTTCTCTAAATTGTATTGATTTTTATGGCAGGATAAAAAAATCCCCTGCAAGAAAAGTATTTATATGACCATATACAATATATATATATACAATATATATGACCACATACAATATATGTACAACCATATATGACCATATACAATATATATATATATATATATATATATACAATATATATGACCACATACAATATATGTACAACCATATATGACCATATACAATATATATATATACAATATATATGACCACATACAATATATGTACAACCATATATGACCATATACAATATATATATATACAATATATATGACCACATACAATATATGTACAACCATATATGACCATATACAATATATATATATACAATATATATGACCACATACAATATATGTACAACCATATATGACCATATACAATATATATATATATACAATATATATGACCACATACAATATATGTACAACCATATATGACCATATACAATATATATATATATACAATATATATGACCATATACAATATATATACAACCATATATGACCATATTCAATATATGTTACACATAAAAATATATACAACCATTTACGATATATATATAAAATATATATTCAACAAAATATGATAAATTCAACCATATATCATTTATATGTCCATATATGATATGTACAACCATATACGACAATATTCAATATATATGATAGATATACAATATATACAACCATATACAATATATAAAATAAAATTATGACCATACACAATATATACAAACTATACAATATATACAATATATATGCTGTAAATACAATATATACAACCATATACTACCATATATGGTATATAACATATATACACCATAAAAAATATAGGTACAATTAGGCAACCATATACAATATATACAAACACATACACACATACAATATATATATATACACATATACAATATATACAAACATACACAATATATATAAACAATATATACAATGTAAATACAATATATACAACCATATACAATATATATGAACATAATCAATATATATATACATATACAATATATGCAAACATATGCAATATAGCTACAATATATACAACTATATAAGATATATACAAACATACAATATTTATATACCTATATATGGTTTCGGAAGGCACCCGGGCTACTACTTTATACTAAATATATGGCCATATACATATATATATACAATGTAAATATACAATTTAGACAACCATATATATCATATATATGTATATATTGTATATATTGTATATATATAATACAATATATACAGACATACGATATATATTTACAATATATAAAATATATATATATATATATACCACCATATACAATATATAGAGCATTTATAATCTATAAAAACATATGCAAAATATATATACATAATATATTATATATATGTATATACTATATATAAATGTACATATACAATATATCCGAACATATGCAATATATACAACACATATAAGATATATAACAAACATACAATATTTATATATATATATATATATATTATATATCTATATATATATATATATATATATATTATTATATATATTATGTGGTTTCGGACATATATAAATATAAAAACTTATACAATGTATATATACAATTTACAAACCATCAGTAATATAATAATATATATATTATTATATTATATATATATATAATCATATTTAATATACACAAACAGACTATATATATATATACCACCATATACCATATATAAAAAAACATGTGATATATATATAAATATATATATATACACGATATATAAATGTATATATACAATATATCCGAACATATACAATACCAATATATATGAACATATACAATATTTATACAATATTAGCCTATGCAATATATACAATATATATATATATATATACACACATACAACCATTTATTATATATACATATACGAACATATACAATATATACATGTGTGAACATATACAAAATATACATATACAATACATATACATTATATACTTATGTGATATATATACTTTATACTATACTATAATATATATGAAGTGGCGCATCAGCTGACGCAAGTTTGTACAAACTATGTAACTAAACGTATCCATTTTAACTTTAGTGCAGGTAATCACCCTTCGTTGCTTGCATATTTGTTTGATCATGATATCTAATTAATTTATGCTTATATGTATAGTTGAGTGCTGGAGACTTTTGTGTAATATATATATATATATATATATATATATATATATATACAATCCAAAATGTGGGCACTCCCCCTTAAAAGTTTAATAAATTGATCCTTCGAACACCCTGATACTAACAGTAGATACATAAATAGAAGCCAGTTACATCCAGTGCACACATGGGATTTATTTCCAAACAATGCCTTTAATTGGCTACATAACAAACTGGCAACATACGATACATTTAAAATATATACATATACAACGTATACATATATGATACATATACAATGTATACAATATGATACATATACAATTTGATTCATATAGACTTTATACATATACAATATATATGACCATTTATTTATGTCTGGGGGGGGTAACATTTTTAACCTTTCAACTTTTTTTTGAGCAAAGGCTGTCAGAGGAAGTTGAGAGTTGTAGTTTATTTAGAGATAAGGGTTCCTTGACCAATAAGATTTTCTTTCTTATTTCTATTTCATTTGCTTCTTAAAGATAATTTTCGATATAACATTGCACGTGAATGGCGCAGTCTCCATTGATGTGTTTGTGGTGCTTTGTGCTAATTTTAACATCATGTGGTGGATCCACCTTACCCAATGTGGTCACAGACATTACAGAGAGCAGTATCGGAGCCTGGCCCATTAAATAAAAGGGTTACAAAGCATCTGCATCAAAAACCTCACACAAATGCACTGTGTGTTCTTACACTGGTGTTCAATGTTACTATGTCCCTTTAAAACTGGACCTATATAAAATCAGCATCCCGCAAGCCGGTCAGGATGTCCATTAAAATCATGACGCAGGCTGCATGGATTTCAGCGTAGCCATACACATTTAATGAACTTACTTAGCCTTGCCCAATGGAGAGCTCATGTGTGGTGTATTTTAAAGGGGTGACAACCCTAGTTGAAGGGAAGAGTTGTGGTTTAGTCCCAGATAGAAAGCTGCCGGTAAATAGCCTAGAGTTTTTGTGGTTTACATTTAGTTAGATTTTCCTTTTAAGGGGCTGTAATACTGTAAGCGGCCATGATAAATAATAGCACTTTGTGACCCTCACTGATATATCTAAAGGTTTCCACACATTGACAAATGGGAGGTCATTACTTGCTCAGCAGAGCGCTGCCTTTTTATGGAAACGTGGGTGGCACAACAGCGAATGTTTCCCTCAAAGCACACGGATGGCCATATATCATATTTTATGTCAAGTAATGGAGAACTGTCAATAAAGTCTTGACCTGTATTTAAGTATCCATGCCCCTTTAAATGATCAGCGCCTAGAACTGCTTTTAACAAAGGCTCTGCTTTGGTGTGACTGGAACTATGGACTGGATCTTCACAGTAGATGGAAGGGAGTCGATATACACGAGGATGGATAGATAGACAGTCATATTGATATTTGTTCACTTCTTATGGATAAACAGCTGATAGAACATGGTTATTACAGGGAGCTACTGTCTGAGATGTCTAGTGATACTGATAGATAAGAGTAGATTGATCGACCAATTAATAGCTGATAATTGAAAGATAGTTTGATGATAGACTATATTGAATGATTAAACAGATAGATGATAGATATGTAGATATAATGGATAGATAAATATTGATAGATAGGTATTGATAATAGATATAGATATGATATATATTTGTAGTGTGATTGTGTGATAGATGGAGGAGATAGAAGAGTATTGTGATAGGGTTGTAGAAAGATAGATGGAGGATAGAGAGATAGATACGGATAGATGCTATAAATAGATACAGATAGATGGGTATTGATAGATAGATAAGGATATAGAGAGAAAGAAAATATAGATACGGATAGATAGATTTGATAGATAGACATAATAGATAGATATTGCCAGATTGATAGATAGAATAGATAGATAGACGATAGATAGATAGATAGATGTATAGATAGATAGATAGATAGAGAAGAGAAGATAGATGAAAGAAAGATTTGAAAGATAGGTATTGATAGATAGATGGATGGATAGAGATAGATCAGATAGATAGGTTATAGATAGATAGATACGGATAGATAGATATTGATATATTTTTATAGATGGTATTGATAGATAGCATAGATGATGGTATTGATAGATAGATGGATGAATAGAGAGATAGTACTGATAGATAGGTATAGATAGATAGATACGGATAGATAGATATGTAGATATTTATAGATAGGTATTTATAGATAGAACTAGTTGTGGTTTGATGGTGTTGTTGATGGGATAGTACGGTAGTAGGTATATGTAGATTGGATGAGATATCGTGATATTTATAGATAGGTATTTATAGGTAGACATAGATAGATAGGTATTGATATATAGATGAATGGATAGAGAGATAGATACGGATAGATAGGATCGGATGAAGCTCATCAGGATTGCTACGATATTTATAGACTATTATCTAGTGAGTATATATAGAAATAGATAGTAGATGGAATGGATAGCGAGGCTAGTACGATAGATAGGTATAAGTAGATAGATACGGATAATGAGATAGATATGATAGATTTTATAGATAGGTATTTATAGATAGACATAGATAGTAGGATATATAGATACCGTCTCTTCTCCTCTCTCTCGCCCTCGGCTCCTCGCTTCTCGGCCTGCTGGCTCGACTCGCCGCTCGCTCTGTCTCGCTCGCTCCCTCTCCTGCTCGCGCTCCGCTGCTCTGCCCTCGCCCCGCTCCCGCTGCGTCTCGGGCTCGCTCGCTCTTCGCTCCGTCTTGTCTCCGCTCGGCTCGCTCGCTGCCTCCTCGCTCTGCTTGCCTACGCCTGCTGCTGGCTCTCTGCTCCGCTTCCCTACGTCTCTGCTCGCTCCGGCTCGCTCGCTCTTGGCTCGATATTTCTAGCTCGGTCTTGATACTAGACCTGATAGCTAGGTATTGATAGATGATATCGTCGATACAGCCCGCTATGCTAAGGCTCTCTCGCTCTTGCTCGCTCTTTTCTCGCTCTTCTTGCTCGCAGCCCTAGCTCGGCTCGGTATTGCTAGATCGCCATCAGTGGGCTGGCTCTCGAGCTAGCTCCCGCTCGCGTATCGCTCCGCTCTGGCTCCTGGCCTCTTGCTCGGCTCGCTCTGGCTCGATCTCTGCCCGCCCGCTGCTCCGGATTAGTAATATTGATCAGATTGTATAGCTCGGTATTCATAGATCGCATAGATCGCTCGCTGGATGATCGAGAGATGATACGGCATAATCGGTCTCGCTACGATAGATCCGTCTAGATATCTCGATCGCTCGCTACTTGCTCGCTCTTTCCTCGCTCCGTCTCTTCCTCGCAGCCCTCGCCTCGCCTAGCTCGCTAGACTAGTCGCTCCGCTCTATAGCTCGCTGGCTGGCTCGCGGCGCTCGCCTACAGCTAGATCGGTCTCCTTCTCCGGCTCCCTGGCTCTGCTCGCTCGCCTACGCTCTAGGCTCGCTCCGGCCCCCCCGCTGCTCGGCTCGTCGTCATTGCTCCTCTTTCTCGCTCGTCTTGCTCCGCTCGCCCTCGATCCGCTCTGGTACTTGGCTAGCTCGCTCGTTTTGCTCTCTCCGCTCGCTCGCCTCTTGACCGCTTTTTTATAGATGGGTATGATAGATAGCCCTCGATAGCTAGGTATTGATATATATAGATATGGATAGATAGGTACTGACAGATAGATAGTTATTGATAGATACGGATAGATACATAAATAGTAGATAAATATATAAAGAGAAATGAGATAGACAACAGAGAGAAGATAGATAAAGACTAGATAGGTAGATGGATATATAGATATCGATCATTATTGATAGGTTGATAGAAGCTTCGGTTAAAAATAGATGCTTTGAGGCTACCATTAGATGTAGTTCCCAAACGCACCCGTGGGTGTAATGGCTGACTTTCAGGACATTCTCATAGATTATAGGAGGTGATTTTTCTTGCTGCTATATGTGCACAGAACACAAATCTCCTATAGGCGCTACTTGGGAATTTTATTAGGGGAGGATAAAGATGGCTGCTGTCTGCAATAGAGATATGGAGCTTGGCATTATGTTATAATTCTCTATTCTGGAGCCTTTCCCTGCACCCAACTCCCCTAAAACATGGAGAAAACTGATAAAATCCCCAACTGAAAATGTTTAAAATGTGGATTTCTTAGGGTCGGTCTACACCACGTTCCATTGAGAAACACAAGGCCCCACACCAGCAGGCAGTCAGGATGGTCCGTATGGTCTTATGCTGAATGCCTGGCAGATGGTAATTACTTTAACCCCCTCTCGTTGCAGACCCCTGAGGGTTCCTAGGATGCTCTGTCCGTTTGCTAACACCTGACATGGGAGAGGTAGAGAGTCGGACATTGCTGGGGTACCTCCATTTAATACAATCTGGGACATTTTCTTTTCTTTACACCCAGCAGGTCCAGCGGCAGAAGGTGGCCAGCAACCTTTGACCTTTGCCTTTTTTTTTTATGTAGGTCATCTGTCTTTATTTCAATACATACAGTCTGTTGTTTAACCCCTCACTGCTAAAACATTCATTGTGTCCCTGGATGAAAGGGAAACTCTGGTTTATAAGAAGTCTTTATGTCCCTGGTCTCTGCCCACTATGCTAGGGGGTTTGCTGGGTAATGCTATTCTATAGCATGAGCATGTGAAGTACCGTCTGTTTAAAGAAGACTGCTGCATTTTAGATCCAGTGGAGGGTGGTTCCTTTAAGGCCACTTACCGTTAAGCTTTACAATAGACAGTAAAGTATAATGGCACTTCTAGTAGGTCAAACAGCATGGCAACTCCTACTTGCAGGTAGTATTAAAACTTTCTTTTTATTGCAACTTTCCTTTTGGTGCATAATTATGTCATAATCAAAGCAAGTTTTCTATTTCCAACCCAGCTAATAAGCAATGTGGCAGCTCCCACATTATAAGGAACCCATTAAGGGCCCTTACAAATGCCAAAACCCATGGTAATCCACTCCCTGTAATAAGACTTGACATCTACATTGGGTAGAATGAAAGAGACAAACTATTGACTAGATCCTTTTGAGGTTGAGACACGGTTCCCCAATGTCTCCTCTACATGTGCTGCCCTGCTGATACCAGCCGCTGTGAATAACGTGTACTGTGCACCTACTGGATAAAATAGAAATCAAATGAATTAAAAAATAAACATATTTCTATAAAAACAATATATCAAAATATAGTATACTTTTTTAATCTGAAATATCCATGGAGCTGTAATTATTCAAAACTTTGATATTATGTTTAATAGATTTAATAGATCTAATTAAAAAAAAATATATATATTAATAGTCTTTCCATTATGTCCCTTGATTATGATGACTTTCCTCTGATGTCTGTGACATCATCAATCACTGCCTTCTTGTATACTGACCATTGTCTATATCAATGGCCTCTACCAAACGTTCCTCTAAAGTTTATACTTCAAGCCTTGAAATCAAAAATATTGTCACATGAAAACAAAGAATAAATAAACGAATGAAGAAATGTAATCTATAAATAATAAATATGGATTACCTTTAATTAAAGAAGTTAAAAAGAATTAAAAACTGCTTAAATATATTGCATGGTACGTGGTCTTCTGTAAATATTGGTAAAAACCATCAGTTATGACTTATTAACAGTGACTTCTCTGTTAGATATCCCACAATGTTTAATTTGCACACATTACATACCACAGTGTTCACAATAAATAGGTTACTTTTTATATGAAATATGTAAAGGTAATAATGTCCATGTAACTGACCTTGAGATTAAGGTTTATGAAATCATGAATTATTTCTGCTCAACGATTTTAAACCTATTTGGTCCAGAGTGTGTATTTGTGGGCATAAGCGACCAATCTTGCTTGCACGTTTATCTGGTCCTAACACTCGGCAATGTCAGTAAATTGTGTAAATTGGTTGGTTGAATCAGATTAAGGCAACGGCACTGACTGCTGGAAGAAGCGAAACTATGGTAGAAATCCTAAAAGTTTTAATTTCGGTTAACATTGCAAATAAGTCATGGTTTTAATCCACTTACTACCTTCCTATTGCTCTGTCTGGGATCTCTTTTTTACATACCTTAATTTGATTGGTTACCATATGTTAAAGGAATAGAAATTCATTTTGTACAGTGATTTCCAAAATTTGCCTTTAGTCTTCCTGGAGTTTATTCTACAGGAAGGATAATCTTCCCTTCCTCTCTCATTTGATTTGATGACCCATTTGAAAGAGAATATGTACAAAATTAAACATTTCTTCAACTTTCTTCAACTTCTCCAAAACATACCCCCAGTACAAAATACATTATAATACTTTCCAGTACAAGCCCTTGTGTATAACATACGTTCTACTATTCAATTAATATTGTTGGCATCGTTTAAACACTCAGATTAATTTGTCCTTTTTTATATGTTGTATTAAACAGGGGAAATCCTATAAAACAATCTACACTAGTCTTTTATCCGTAAGCCTTGAACAATTTTCCACTGGAAAAAAAACTACCAAAATGAAAGAAAAATTGGTCTTGACCATAGAGTTGATATGGTTGACCATAGGGTTCTCGGACATTTCCTTATCATTATCTCCAAACATCCAAGTGTCCCCCAATGAAAGTTAAAGGGTCTACAGACCATCATTGTATGTTTGACAATTGGACGCCCATCTTTCTCATGTGTAGGGACTTTCATACATATTTTAAACATGGCTCACCCAACGATAGTCACCTGAAACCCCTGTACCACAGGAATTTTTATTGACATAGATTATGAATCTTTGTAACCAAAATGATAATTATACAATATCCTATTACTACAGAATATCTTATGCCAATACTGTTTTTATTGTGTGTTGATATATTTTTGGTGCTTATATTTTAACAGCCAAAAACTTAAATGCAGGTTCTACTAGCGGTGTCTTCGTTAGAAAGAGAGTAGCTCAGAATGAATAGGGAGTCACCAGCAGATGCACTTGTAGATAGAACTGAAGTCTCCCTTTAAGCCCTCAGGCTTTAGAATGCAGATATTTGTTCTTCACTTCACACCTAAAGAGCACCATTAGTAGAGATGTCAGCTTTCTGAAAGGGTGCATCAAGTGTGCTTGGGTTACTCTCGACCGTGGTGGTTGTTTTTTCCCCCACATGCACACCAGTCCTAACAGTACTCTTCCACATGAGCACAAAAGCCATCACGAGTTGAAAGGGCACATGTCTTGGTAGGACAATGAATGTTTCACAAAAGAAAAGGCTATAGACGCATTGTTTCCTTCTTCAGGATTCTGTTGCTTTACAAGATCATGCTAATGGTGAAAAAGCCCCCTTTTTCAGTTTACTTTATTGGCTGTAAGGGTTGAATATCGAGTATTTTTTTTTCAAGTGCCGCAAAGTAGAATATCCATATCATTTCCTGCACCTTTTATCCATGGAACTTCAAACCTTAGAGCACTGAGCATAGCTTATAGTGTCCTCTGAAGTGGCTATTAGTCTCTCTAACGTATACTTACTTTAATCTTGAGAGCAACATCACCATCTTTAAATATGCCATTACACTGACATGTTTTCTACACGGTCGTCAACGCTTTTTGTGACTAAGTGGATATTATGTGAATCTCCATTGCTGACCCACAAGCCTATTAAGTGCTTAATGCCATCCTTGTAATAGATCTATTTAACGATGTTGTAGCCATTCTGAGATGTTCGGAAGACATTACAAAGACCTTGGAATAAAGGAAATCTCTGGGCTGGGTTCAAACAATCCCTAGATCATTCATGATGGGAACATCTCAGGCAATATCTGTAGGTGATTGAACCATATCGTAGGTCTGTAAGCTAGAAAAGTCAAGATTGATCAAACATTGATAGAGAAGGAGATAACTTGCATTGAGAATGAACATCTTAAGGGTAAAGGTTTCTTTTAGTTTCTGTATCATGTTAAACAAACAATAAAGATACACAAATAAATAAAAATGAAGTATCGACAGGACAGCTTTCATTTCCATCCACTGACTACAGGTTTATTGATCAGTATATTGTCTGAAGGGAACATACTCAGCCTTGCAATGTGGTAGATATTTTCTGAAGATCCTACATATAACTGGGTGTCATGGCAGACACTGTACCAGGTTAGGACTGAAGGATAGTCCCTACTGAAATTCAGTTATGTTATAGGCTAATGTATGTTTGACATATTACAGAACACTTTTGGTCTTTTAAGGATGCCATAGACATAGCAGTCTTGTTGACTTGTCTATTAGTTGAAGGTTGAGGTGAGTTGCTCTAGGGTTATTTATGGAGATAAGGACAGATACAGTATGTAAGACAATGTCACCGAACGTCTTTCTCAGGAGTAACATCGATCCGTATAATGTGACATCTGCAACCTGCGATAAGGTGGTGCGACCCTGACAACTTTTCCCAGAATGTCTTGAAAGATAAAGTGAATGTAAAGCAGATTATTGAAATATAGGATTGTACAATACAGGGAAGGGAGACTGTGAAGCCTGTGAGACTTGTTAAGACCCAGAGACAATAACCACATGAGTCCATGAAACAAAGTTTGGGTAAACCTCAGTAGGGCAAAGTGTATTTCCCACCAGCAGAGCTTTCTGGGAAAACACCCAAGCTGCACTTGGCATGTTAGGTAAATACTATTTCAATAATATTTAACATAAATGATAGAGATGGACGAACTTCTTAAATTCCTTTCCAATTTCGGATTTTAAGACTTCTGAGAATGTGAAATCGCACCCATAATAGTCAATGGGGAGCAAATAATCCAAAAAGTTTGATTTAAATAAAGGTATAAATGGTAACTTACTGTTCATGGCTCTGGGACCTGGGAAATTAAATAGTCACTTTACATTCAATAATTATCCCACATTTGAGGGTTCGCAAATTTGGTAAACCTCCCATACACGTAATTGAGGGTTCTGTATTTCTCCCATATATACGGAATGTAGGGTTATCGAATTACGGAAACCTCCCATATACAGAATCGAGGGTTCACGATCGTTTTCACGAATTCAATAAATTCCGAAAATCTACGGAAATCCCCAGTTCGAAAATCCTCAACCGATTGTGCAATTATTATTGTCCGTTCGGATCTGTAAAATCTGATTCGGAACCCGGGTTCTCTAATAACTAATAGGAAAACTGCTCCAAGTGTGGGCTGACAACAAAAAAAATGTTTAAAAAATTATGTCATATTAAATGTTTTAATTTTTTTCATTAAATTTCTACTCAATATTGTACGTTGGGAGTGTAAAGGCAACGAGTGGAAATATGTTTATTTTTATTATAATCATAGTACATCTATTATTATAGAAATAATTCCTCCATTTAAATAAACATGGCTATCACATTTACATCCTGATGTACTATGGGACCCCAAAATGGGGTATTAAGTCTACAATCCTCTTGCAGTCTATGGTTGTTTCTACCTGGCATTGTTTGCTACAGCAAAGTGTGTTATCTACTAAAACCCATTTATAGTATAAGCAGGATACACACACACATCAGCTTACACATTAGCAACATTGAATTTTATCTGCCAGTTTTTGGGGGCTATCCAGGTCTGATGGCAATAACTGCATCTCATGTAAAGAGTTTCTATACAGTTCATTAGCATTCTCACTTTCTATATCCTCTTCTAAATGATTGATAAACAGATTAAATAGAGGTGGTCCCTACACAGAACCCTGTAGTCCATCATTTAATTCTACTTTGATGAAGCTTCATTAAAAAAACTTTTTGGGTTCAACCAACTGTTTATACATAAAAGCCTTAGAAAAAGCTAAGTTATACCACTGCTATGGCAAAATCCAGAGAGAGATAAAAAAAATTGGCAAGTTTCTTTCCACTGGCGGTTCTGCAGAATGTGTTGGGATAAAAATTTGACAGCAATTTTCAACCAAATATTCCAATTTAAGTTGACACCGGATTTAGAATTTCTGGCATCACATTTCCACTAAAATATTCAACATAAAACCCGCATTTCCGCTTCAAAACCTGGTTCGGTTCAAAACCGGTCTTATATCTAGCAAGTTTGTTTAGCCAGATGTATTTCCCATAATTCCAATCTGATTAGATCGGTCCAGAATATGATGTAACGTCGTTTCCAGTATCTTCCCAAGCTTTTTCAAATCCATGAAATTCCTATAATATGTTTGTATAATTAAAATGTAATGACTATAGAGCAATGTAAATGTGTAAGTGTGTCCTGACCCTCAGGTGCTGTATTATCCATAGAGGCCCACAAGGCTTCATGTTAAGGTGACATTGTCGAGGAGGGTGTTGGGCGGCTGTAATGTTAGTTGAGGGATGAGGGCAGGTGAAAGTTGGGAGATTATGGGTTATTTCCATATTTTGCATTACTGGGCCCTGAAAAGAAGACTTGTAATGGTAAAACTGAAACGTAACATTGCTAGATAGGAAGAGGCTGAAATAATATTATTTACTATGTAGCAAATGACTTCCTCTCATTTCCTTTCATGCTTGTACCTTTGCTTATGTCCTTATCACCTCCCCTCCCCCCAAGGTCAAGCTTCTGCCCTTTATCCTAATTACCATGCCCAATTTCTCCAGGCCAAAGGGACTGGAACAGCTGGTCGCAGGTGGACAGAGCAGGCTGTGACCCCTCGGGGAGTGGTAGAGGCTGACACATGGTCCAGCTCTCAGAGGCTCTTTATGCACACTAAAGCCCTGATATGCTCAGGGTTGGTGGGGGACCTATAACCCTTTCCTGATGTCCTTGCAAAATAAAGTGAAAAGCAGGGGGGTGGGGAAAGGGAACCTGCAAGTGCTGCAAGGCCCAGATTACTGTAAGCAGAATGGGGAGAGTCGGAGCAGGAGGTGCAACATGATCCCAAGAATGGGATGAATGGGATCACTTGGGAAAACAACCTAAAAGGAACATAAAGCTATAGGACTAAGTTATAAGGAAAGGGGCAAACGGGGGTCTGTTCCTTGTGTGCACAGGTCTGAGTTGTGTATGTGACTTAAAGTTAATACAGACGTGCGATACAGCATGCAGCGCCCGACCTCCTGTTTTCAGAATAATTGATTAGGCAAAAAGGTAGAGGAGGCCGAACATCAAATATCACAAAAGCTGGTCCGGTCTTCTCCTGCTTGAGAGCTGAGCGGCCTTTTCTAGGTACATTTTGACTTATGAGTTAGGCCTGGTACACGCAGGACGATATTTTATCACAATGGAACGTCCATTGCAATATTTATCAAAGATATTAACGGAAATAACGGTAGATTTTATCTACAATGGGCCGCGCGATCAGTTGCACCGAAATATCCAACTGCCAGACTAGCGACCGGTTTATCGATCTGTTGGTCTAATATACATGGTCACAATGGCACAATAGACCCATCGATCCTATTTGGACTTTTCCAGATTTGTTTTCTCCTCATGGTGCTCAATGAATATCTAAAGGGACTAATGGTATCCAGCTTCCAGTATTACATTTCAGGCACAGAGATTAGTGTGAACTGTATAACATATGGGAGGCTTAACCACACAATAAGATGTATAAGCAGCAGAAGGAGAGGGAGGTCACAAGGAATTTTACCAGAAAGCAAGACCACTTGGCCTGCCAGGTATAAGGTTGGCCACCTGGGCCTTAAAATAAACACTCCACCTCTTTAAAAACGTATTATAAAGACGTACAACCATCCACCTCATTACATGGCACCTCCTATTTGTGTCTGTATGTTACCCACCCACTTCGATTGTAAGCTCTTCAGGACAGGGCCCTTATTCCTCATGTTTCAAGAAAATCGCATTACGCCGTGCAGTCTGCTTGCCTATTATATACAGTGTATATGTTTATTGGTGTATTTACAGAATATCCTAAGGGCCACAAGCTGTTCATCCCTGACCGAGACCCTCTACTGCACATGTAACAGAATGTAACCTTAACACCCCCCACACACCAATAAGAACGAGGTCTAAGCAAGTGCCCTAAACCAGCCCCATAAACTTTGCATTAAGGCAACGCAGTGAATCCAGCGAGGTCATTTAGTTCACAGCAGCCATTAAACTCCATGTCATCTTTAGCCAATAGCAATCTGGAATGAAATGTGGCCGATATTTTCGAATCCTCCACTCGCTAATGAAATCACTCATAAACTGCGCCTTCGACACCTGCATAAAACCTCACAACTCAAGCTTAACAGCTGCTGAGCGTGGCGGATTTTGTCCACTGTAGCATTTTCTGAAGGCAGCGCATTATATGGGCCCTGGGTGTTGGGAACATACGTCTCATGTCAAACGTGCCGATGACCCTGCAGGGCCCTTTTTCCCCTGCGCGTGAGGAGCTCTGCACTTCTGTCATGTCAACTTTATGCCCTTTCAAGAGTGATGGGGATTGATTGGGTTTAAGTGCAGATCCGGGAAGCTGAAGGTGTGGGTCCATTATCAGGGCTTTTAACCCTGCAACTGACTGATGTCACAGGAAGCCCCTATTTTTGACCATCCTATTGGAATCGCCGTGGATACAGAGTGAAATGCCAAACGTATATTTTATAATATAGATGGGACTCTAAAATGTACAATTTAAACTAATGACGTCACAGCCAGACTGTAATAAATTATAATGGTATTGCTCACTTCCTACTCTTCCACTGAGCAGCCAGAAAACCAATCATGAAAGTTCTCCTTATTTACATTACAGCTAGAAAACCAACTGTTACTCACTAGGAAGGAGGATCTGCTGTAACCAGGAAATTACTTGTGGTTTCTCCACAATGCTGATGGGTTCACGGGTGACTGTTAAGCTAGCGCAGAAATATAGCCATTCAGGCACGTTTATATTCAGTTTTAGTTTCTCTTTAACCCAACAAAAAATGCTGATAAATTTAAAAAGATATTTTACATGCAAATGCATGTGTCCTGCAACACATACAATATAACTCACCCTGCGTGTGTCATGTAATATTATGTTATAATATAACTCACCCTGCGTGTGTCATGTAATATGTTATAATATAACACACCCTGCATGTGTCCTGTGACATTATGTTATAATATAACATACCCTGTGTGTGTCCTGTGGCATTATAACGTTCTAATAATATAACACACCCTGCACGTGGCCTGTGACATTATAATGTTATAATAATATAACACACCCTACGGGTGTCCTGTGACATTATAATATCATGATAATATAACACGCCCTGCGCATGTCCTGTGACATAATAATGTTATAATAATATAACACACCCTTTGTGTGTCCTGTGACATTATGTTATGTTACATTATAATGTTATAACACACCCTGCACGTGTCCTGTGACATAATAATGTTATATGCTATATTATAATGTTATAATATAACTCACCCTGCGCGTGTCCTGTGACATAATGTTATATGTTACATTATAATGTTATAATATAACACACCCTGAACATGTCCTGTGACATTATAATGTTATATGTTACATTATAATGTTATAACACACCCTGCACGTGTCCTGTGACATGTTATATGTTACATTATAATGTTATAATATAACACACCCTGCACGTGTCCTGTGACATTATAATGTTATATGCTATATTATAATATATGGTTAGATATATTCATAGATACTGTAGATAGATTATAGATGGATGAATAAATAGATAGATTATAGATGGATAGAAAGATAAATAGATCGATAGATACTGCAAATGAGTGGATAGATAAATAGATTGATCTATAGATGGGATAGACAGATAGATAGAAAGATAGATAGATAGATAGATTATTGATGGATTGATAGATTAATAAATACTTTAGATAGATTATAGATAGATAGATTATAGATAGATGGATATAGATGGCTGATAGATAAAGTATACATGGCTGATAGATAGATTATAGGTTGATAGATAAATAGATAATATATGGATGGATAGATAGTAGATGAATAGATAGATAAGTAAAGAGATAGAGATAGATAATCTATAATGTAGATTATAGAATGATGGATAGATAGACAGATCAGACAAACAGACTAATAGATAGTTTATAGATGGATGGATAGATAGTAGATGGATAGGATAGATAGATAGATAGATAGATAGATAGATAGATAGATAGATAGAATGATGGATATATAGACTGACAAATAGATAAGTTATATTATAGATAGATTATAAATGGATGGATAGATAGTAGATGGATAAGTAGATAAGTTATATTATAAATAGATAATAGATAGATAGGATATATTATAGATTATAGAATGATGGATAGATAGAAAGATAGATAGAGAGATAAATATATACAGTAGATAGATAAGATATAATATAGATAAATAATAGAATGATGGATAGATAGATAAGATATAGATGAATGGATAGATAGTAGATGGATAGATAGATGGGATATCTTATAGATAGATTATAGAATGATGGATAGATAGATAAGATATAAATAGATAGATAGATAGATAGATAGATAGATAGATAGGTAGCTAGATAGATAGATCGATTATAGATGGATAAATAGATAAAATGCATTAAATATAAATTATAGAATGATGGATAGATAGATAGATAGATAGATAGATAAGATATAGATGGATAGATAGATATCTTATAGATAGATTATAGAATGATGGAAAGAAAGACTGATAAATAGATAGAATATATTTTAGATAGATTATAGAATGAAGGATAAATAGACAGATAGATGGACAAACAGATAGACTTATAGATCGATTATAGATGGATAGATAGATAGAATATATTAAAGATAGATTATAGAATGATAGATAGATAACATATATTACAGATTATAGTATGATGGATAGATAGATAGAAAATATTACAAATAGATTATAGAATGATAGATAGATAGATAGATAGATAGATAGATAGATAATAGATAGATAGATAATAGATAGATAGATATAGATAGATAGATATATAATAGACAGATAGATAGATAGATAGATATAGAAAGATAGATAGATAGATAGATAGATAGATAGATAGATAGATAATAGATAGATAGATAGATAGATAGATATAGATAGATATATAATAGACAGATAGATAGATAGATATAGATAGATAGATAGATAGATAGATAATAGATAGATAGATGATAGATAGATAGATGATAGATAGATAGATGATAGATAGATAGATAGATAGATAGATGATAAATAGATAGATAGATAGATAGATAGATAGATAGATAGATAGATAGATAATAGATAGATAGATAGATGATAGATAGATAATAGATAGATAGATAGATAGATGATAGATAGATAGATGATAGATAGATAGATGATAAATAGATAGATAGATAGATAGATGATAGATAGATAGATAGATAATAGATAGATAGATAGATAGATGATAGATAGATAGATGATAGATAGATAAATGATAAATAGATAGATAGATAGATAGATAGATAGATAGATAGATAGATAGATAACATATCAGACAGACTTATAGATAGGTAGATTTATTGTTCTATTGATCTATTTGTATAAATGATGTATTTTGATGAATTAATGGCATGAGAAAGAAACAGAAATACAAATAGATAATAGACATTAAATATTCCTCCATGGGTTCCTCAAGGATTACAAGGCTGAGAAACACTGATCCAAAGAGACATAAAGGAGAAACTTTGTCTCACTGTCTACTACTGTGGGAATGGGGATGTAATCCTTATTTCTATGATTTGTAGGATAATGCTATTTTATTGCATACGAATGTAAAGTACTACCTCTTTAAAAAGACTCGTTTTATGACTAGTGGAAGCTTTTAAGCTCCTTTAAGCCCATTTCATCCTAAACTTTATAGCTACTGAGCTTGGTGTGTAGAGAACAACCTCTGACCCCTGTTTATCACCACTTGTGTTCTACATAGTATAACAGCTCTGTGCTGGGCACCGTGGGAGCTACAGCCCTGCTATACCTACACATCTCTTTGTATAGACACAGACTTGAAATAAACTACATTGAAATGATTGGAAGATGGAAACCTCTTGTTTTTGGTCATTCTTTTACCATTGTATAGGACCAGAAAGACATGAGTGCAACCAACAAGATTGAAACAAAACCATCAAACCATCTATCCCAAACCCTGGGGTCAGGACCACTTTGTTTAATTCCAAACCATGAGTACATACGATTGGAGTGGTGGGGATTGGTTTTGTTGTCCTATAAGACTGGGTCAGGAACTGTTTAATGTCACCTGGGTGGACCCAATAAGAAGAAACAGCTCCTGTAAAGAGTTAGGCTGGTGTGGGTCGGATGTACGAACGATTGGGCATGTCGGAAAATTCCGATCGATCGTGCGGTTCTCTATGGGAACCCACGATTGATTGTTCGCTCGTAGCTAGCGCTCGGTCAGGACAAAAAGTCCCTCCGTGTGTACCCAGCCTTACCTACAAGCAGCAGGGTTCAGTGTAAGCTTATGATTGGATGAGGGGGCAGCCCAGTGGGAGACATCAGTGCAATTGTTACAGTGATTGGATAGTTTTTGTATATGGTATCCCAGTGCAATTTATTGCCAGCAATGAACATGGGCATGTTGATTACATCAGTAGCACAGTTTCTATGTAGTTTCATATGACACATCCTGGTCTGGGGACACCATTCAATAGTTATAGGATATGGTTAGAACCAATGAGGAGCATGGAATTTAAAGTGAGTATTACGTGTCAGCCACCTGCATTAGAAATATCAGTCCCCACCACAGACACAGTATAGGAATTATAATATATATATCACATAATATCCCAAGCTGTGCTATGTTCTTTTCATTCTATTTGAGTGTGAGACATAGAGGTGGTTTTCCACTAATCAGGCCACATAGATTTCTACTTTCTCTAGATGAAATCTGCTCAAATTTGAAGGTCCAGGTTGGTCCATTGATACCAACCTGATGTACCATCAGTACCATTGTCCTGTATAGGCTCACCTCATCACTAAATATAGACAAAAATAAAGATAAATCACTGTTTGCTCCCCCAATCCCTCTCATGATAATGTCATGGATGTGATCGGATTTAAACCATAAAATCAAATTCTCCAACTATGGAGTATATCTAAATAATCCTACTTACCTAAACCATGGGCCACTTGTAAAAGCCTCCCCACCTTGCCTATAGGTTGATGCCACCAGTCTCAGGGGATAATGGGGAAAAACAAAATGGGCATCTAACATATCTAACGGTAGGTCTCCAATAGGTTTGGAAGCACCTCAGATAAAATTAGGTTTTTAAGAAAAGTAGGCCTTGATGAAACCATTTGTATTGTTTGACTAGGAAACTTCATTGACGCTGCACCAATTAATTAATGGTCCTGGATCTGCTTGGCCTTGTGATAGGTTACCCATTTCAGGAGAACACTAACTGCAGGGCATTATCTTTATATGATGTTATACATCATATACAAAAGGGACATCTTGGAAATTGAGGCAGTTCAGAGAAGGGCAACTAAATTAATAAGGGGAATGGAGGGGCTTGAATATGCAGGCAGATTAGACAAGTTAGGGCTGTTTACATTGGAGAAGCGGCGGTTGCGTGGGGACATGATAACCTTGTACAAATATATTAATGGCCCATACAATGAGCTCTCTGGTGCATTGTTCACTAATAGGTCATATCAGAGGACACGTGGACATCCTTTAAGGTTGGAAGAAAAGAAGTTTCATCTTCAGGTTAGGAGAGGTTTCTTTACAGTGAGAACGGTGAAACTGTGGAACTGTCTTCCAGCAGATGTGGTAATGGCAAGTTCATTGAATAGCTTTAAAAAAGGCCTTGATAAGTTTCTAAAACTAAAAAATATTGAGAATTACTGGTATTAATGCATATAGATCTGGTTGATCCAGGGATACTTTCCGATTACCGTTTGGAGTCAGGAAGGAATTTTTCCCCCCTTTTTAGCTGGGGTTTTTTGCCTTCCTCTGGATCAACTGTTAGGTAGGGTTAAAAAAAAAAAAAAAAAAGTAAATAGGTTGGACTTGATGGACGTATGTCTTTATTCAACCTTAATTACTATGTTACTATGTTACTATGTTCTACCTTCCTTTTGTAGAACAACTAAATCCAAAAAGCCAAAGGGGAGTTAAATTGCTAACCATTTCTACATTAAAAGGTGCAACCAATCAAATGTTTTCTAACTGAATGAACCCAGCTAAAATCTAATTGGTTGCTGCTAATGAAGAGCATGGGCAAACAGTTGTACCTCTCATTGCATTAGGCCTTTCATTGATAAGGACACTAGTGGCTTTTAAATTTCCCCGATCCGGCAGAACTTTTAGAACTTTTGCAATTTTAAAATGATAGTGTTGAAAAGGTGAAAAAGTTTAAATTTCTACTTAAAAAAACAAATTCAATTGGGTTTGAAGCAGATTTTTGGTTCCTTGGAATTCCAACACTGGCAGAACTATTTGTTCCAGGCAAGGACTGGGACCTTTTGGCCTGGGGGGAAAATACAGCCAAGTGGCCCTTTCATGGAAGATCGCAACATTTTTGACCACGCCCATTTTGCTAAGGTCACACACTTTTTGTTTACTTACATTATGCCTATTTTTATAACCACTATTCACATTTTACATTCTTGCCTTCAACATTTTTAAGTGTATGATGTGTTTAAAGGACAATTATAGTCCTAAAATCTTCCCCCTCCCCCTTACAAGTACCGGGGTGAGGACCTGAATCACCCCGGGTACACTTACTAAGTCATATTATACTTACCCAATTTTCCTTTGTTCCTAATGAACTGCAGGGCTGACTAATAAACTGGAGGACTAACAAAACTGCTAATGAACTGGAGGGCTGACTTACATTGGCTAACAATCTGAGGGGCTGACAACACTGGCTAATGAAATGGAGGGCTGACAATACTGCATAATGATCTGGAGGGCTGACAACACTGGCTAATGAAATGGAGGGCTGACAATATTGTATAATGATCTGGAGGGTTGATGACACTGGCTAATGAACTGGAGGGCTGCCTTACACTGGCTAAGGATCTGAAGGCCTGACTAATGCTGGCTAAGAAACAGAAGTGCTGACTAACACCAGCTACTGAACCGGAGGGCTGGCAAACACTGAATAATATACTGGGGGGCTGACTAACACCGGCTAATGAACTGGAGGGCAGACAACACTGGCTAATGAACTAGAGGGCTGACTAAAACTGTTAATGAAATGGAGGGGTGGCTGGTAAATGATCTTAAAGGGACAATTCAGTGGAAATGATCAATATTTGTTAAATTGTTACTTTGTGTAATGCCTACCTAGTTATTCTACATATCCTCTCCCATTTTGAAAAATCAGTTGATTTCATACCCTTTGCTGTTCCCTGTTGTTGACATTAGTTAGCTGACATTTCAGGTTCTAACGGTCCTTCTTCTTCCCAGGATGCACCACATCCTTGGAATGTTCCTAACAGTAATTTCTACTGATTGGCTGTTGGATGGGTCAAACATGCTCAGATCTCTACTGAGCAACTGAATCAACCCAGGCTCTGGGTCAAGGGCAAGACCATAACGGTCTCTATTAGGGGTCCTGCAAACAGGAAGTCAGTATTTCGTTGCATTTATTTATACACAAAATGCTGAATGGGCTGGTTAAGGTCATTGGGATGAAAAAACACTGCTCTTTTTTTCTGAAAAGCAAATGTATTTGCACTGAACTTCCCCTTTAAGGAGGAGTTTCCTGTATGTTCCCCATGTTAGAGCTAGAGGCATGCACTGTGCCTTTCAAGCATGTAACTTAATAAAAGCTTCTGTGGAAGCCCAAATTTTATATTGGAGAACAGCCCGGGGGCCCTTCAGCCTACTGGGCCAGTCCTCCCTTGCGTTTAAAGGATAATTATCATCCTAAAATCTTCCCCCTCCCCCTTACAAATACCGGGGTAAGGACCTGAATCTCTAAGCCTTTACCACTGGGTACACTTACTAAAGTCTGCCTACTGGGCTAGTCCTCCCTTGGCTTAGTGGTTAGTTATGAGGGCAGCAGCTGTACTAAAGTGGTTAAATGATATGTTATATGAGACAATACGCCTGAATATGATACATTGCTACTATGTGGTCTTCTAAGCTTCGTACACACGTTACATTTTTGTTGAACGTTGTGACCGGCGAACGATCCATCGTGCAACATTCATATGAAAAAGAAGTAAGAGCAATGATCCACTACTGTTCTTGGCTTGTTTCAAAGATCAACTTGGCGTATTAGTTCTGCTAATTATCGTCTGTCGGCAGACTGTGACGTAGGATGGAAAGAAATGCGCAGCATTACGAGAACACGCAATATTACAAATATGAACTCTCTCTTGTACACAAACGAACACTATCTAGGAGCTGTCCAGCTCTGCCATGGTCCCTCCAACCCCCCTGATTGTCTACCCACACGTTTATTAACTGTAACGAACATGTTGTTACTGGTTGAGCTTCTTCAGTAACTGAAACTGTCTAGATAAACACACTGGTGCATGTTTTATCTGTTGTATTCAATTAGATCAACTGGACTTGAAATGTAGTTCTTGAAAACTACATTTCAAGTCCAGTTGATCTAATTGAATACAACAGATATACCATGACCTGGATGAATGAGAACCTTCACAAACTGGTGCATGTTATTGGCTCCTCCCCCCAACTGCCCCATTCATCTCTCTGCTTTCCTTTTCAAGGCAGACAGGGACCTTTAACTGCTCCCCCTTACTATATTATTCATGTCATTGCACCTTAAGGTGCCCATACACTATTTAGACATTAGACAGATATAAAATCTCTCAAAAGACAGATGTCCAATCTGCCTAGCCCGTTCTTTAATGCAATTTGAGATCACAAAATGAATGGGTCAGATAGGAACATCTCAAGATAAAAATCGCTGCTTGTATAATGTGGTCTTTAGACATTAGATAGATATCTCAAATCTATCTAATATCTGCCTGTGTATGGCCAGCTTTAGGCTTTGTGCTTCTATCAATACAAACTGCAGTGATGAGTCATAACTCACTAGGTTTTCATTGAAAAAAAAGGTATAATAGTTGGGCAGCACGGTGGCTTAGTGGTTAGCACTGGTGCCTTTGCAGCAGTCCTGGGTTCAATCCCCCTGTTGGACACATCTGCAAGGAGTTTGTATGTTCTCCCCGTGCATGCGTGGGTTTCCTCCGGGCACTCCGGTTTCCCCCACAATTGCAAAAACATACTGATAGGATGTTTGAAATCACAACACACGAGGGAACTATCAGGGAGATTCAATAAACATTTTTATCGTTTAAATGGTGCTAATTGTGCACCAGCCAATCAAATCTTGTTTAACATTTGAATGCTAACATTTGATTGGTTGGGACAAAATTAGCACCATTTTTAACAATAAGCGGGGAGATTCAATATCACCGCTCCCGTTACTTACCTTAGCCCGATCCCGCGATACAATAACTGACGTAAACGAGATAACGTCAGTTATTGCATCGTGGGATCGGGCTAAGCTAAGGAGCGGGACTTTAACGCTCCACAAGCCGTAGCGTTAAGTTTCACGCTACAAAGTAGCACAAAACTTAACTCTACGGGTTTTGGATCGTTAGCACAGTGCTATTTGCAAAAACATTTGGAAATGGCACTGTGCACTAAAATCCGTCCAAAACCCACGTTAACCCAAAAATTTTTCGGGTTAACGTGGGTTTTAGACGGAAAAGGGCCCTATTGAATCTCCCCCAAGAACTTTAATTGGATAACCCTGCATGTATCCATAGGTACATATGGCTTTGTCTATAACAGATACTGTAAGTACTCCTGTCTAGAACATACCTGTGAGGTGAAGCCTGTGTGACACGATAGTCAATGTGGTGTCTGCTGAAAAGACTGTAATGCTTACCCTGCAGATACTTGCGATCTAACCCTTTGATGACACCAGTATGTATTATACCAGTATGACAATATCAGTATTCCTTTATGATCTCCATAAAATGATCTGGTAAATCATCTGAAGGAGTACTTTCCTGTTTCTTCCCCATGTTAGAGCTAGAGGCGTGCACTGGGCCTTTCAAGCATGTAACTTAATAAAAGCTTCTGTGGCAGCCCAAATTTTATGTTGGAGACCAACCAACATTTGCCCCTCAGCCTACTGGGCCAGTCCTCCATTGATTTGTTCATGTCTATTCCCCCTGCTCCTGTTACCGGTCCACCTACACACACACACGTGACATCATTCCTTGACATCTGGAACTCCTTCCTTAACCGTGAAAGTCTCATTAGGCATGGATTGCTATTGTTATGGTTTCTAATTTTCCCACACATGAATATTTATGGCACTGCATGGCAAAATAAACCCTGGAAATTAAAGGCACAAATCACAAATGAAATTTATTAAACCTTAAACAGTAATCCAAACTACACGCCAAATTCCAGCCCTTATTATTACCCTTTCATCGTGAGTGATATGCCAAACGCGAGTGCTAATTATCATAAAATGCAGAACATTCCTAGTAAGGAGCGTAATAATGGCGGGGATAGATGATTACACCGTCCGTTGCTGCGTTTAATCAGCGCTAACGTTTTATTTAATAGGGAAGATGAACAGCAGTTTCTTGTTTGTTTAGTTGACCAAATGACCCTTTCTAGTGATTGTGTATTTCACAATGGTGCTATATAGCTTGAGGTTAATAAGATTCATTCATATATTAATGACATCTCATTAGTCAACATCCTATTAAAACCGATTGTTGGGGAAAGGCACAGAAACCAGTAAATCGAGGGTTACATGGTAGCGCTCCCCCCATCCCCTTCTTTTTTTTTTTTTACCATAATCTGAATAATCAATAGATTTATCCCCAGTGCGGTCATGTCACAGGGAGTTGCTAGGAAACAACAGCATCCAAGATGGAGTCAGCCCTGCAAAATGGTCCTCCTGTCCCAACCATTACCAGGGCAAGGGCAGAAGGTCATAGAGAGCCTCTAACGGGGAGATACGTGTCAAAATGTCTTTGTCCTAAATCAGCAATTCCGTGTGAACCCAGTCCTGCCGCCCCAGTCGGGTTTAACCTCAATCGGGTTCTGATTCATTTTTTGTTCTGACCCTATTGATAATATATTAGGGGGGGTCTGCGAATAATAGTCCATTTGTGCACTATAATTCTCATTCAGCGACTGCAAATGGCTCTAATGTAACACTGCTGATCTGCATAAAGATGGATGCGAGATATAAATCAGGGCTAACGGGCAGTGTGAGGGCTCTGTTGTAAATCCTCTGCAAGGAGTTGGCAGGAGAAATAAAGGATTTTTGTGTGTGGCCGTATTAAACATGCACATCGACCCAGGAAAGCTGTGAAAAATACTTTCCATATGCGGGAATTTAATGGATGGGCCTGTCCCACTTAGGAATACGCTGAGGGGTAATTTTAATAGGTTAAAGAGGAAGCGTGATATTTTCAGCAGGGTAGGGCTAAATGACATGAATTTAAAATGGAGACTCGTAAGTTGAGAAGAAAACAATGTAGAGGGTCGCACTCCAAATAATAACATATTTATTAGTGACCACACATCATATCACAACGTTTCGGGGGGAAATAGCGTGCCCCCTTCCTCAGGTTTAGGAGTAAGCACCCATACTTGGACAGAGTGCAGAGGACTGTATACCTTTAGACCCATAAGTTCCCCTTATTTGTTTTCTCCCCAGAGCTGAGGCCTCAGTAGGCACTGGTGGTTCTATCCAATGACATCCTCATCTTACTGTTTAAAGGGGAACTTGCCTTTCCATGGTGGATATTTGGTTAAATCCTAACCAAATATTCACCTGTGCTAAGTCAGTTAAATATTTTGACTAAATCATAGCAAATATCTAGAGCTGATAATTAGTTATTTCCTTTATGACCCACTGAAGCTTGAGAATTACAGAATGGACCCTAACGAACTTTCACATCCAAATCATTAAATCTGAGGGTATAGGACAAGCCTTTCATGGGCTATGGGAAAGCTTAGGGATAAATGCGACTCTCTTTTATTGCAAGATGCGTCCACAAAAAGCCAGGCTTCAACTAATGGGGTACTGCTTCATTGTACCCCATGTGAATGTATATTAACTTTACACCTAATGAAATCGGACCTTCTAATTACAGACAGAAGCTAATATCAGTGCCTTTATATCGCTGCCTTACACTTTGTTCAGTCAGAATACTCTTGTCATTCCCATTTAGGTGGAATTACATGTGTTACATACCTAGTCCTACATACCAGGGCCTACATACTGCACCTGGTCGTAGAGACCTGGTCCTACATACCAGGTCCTACATACTGTACCTGGTCCTAGAGACCTGGTCCTACATAACTGGTCCTACATACTGTACCTGGTTCTACATACGTTGTACTACATATGTGGTCTTACATACCTAGTCCTACATACTGTACCTGGTCCTAGATACCTGGTCCTACATAACTGGTCCTAAATACTGTACCTGGTTCTACATACGTTGTCCTACATATGTGGTCTTACATACCTAGTCCTACATACTGTACCTGGTTCTACATACGCTGTCCTACATGTGGTCTTACATACATAGTCCTACATACTGTACCTGGTCCTAGATACCTGGTCCTACATACTGTACCTGGTTTTACATACGTTGTCCTACATATGTGGTCTTACATAACTAGGAATCACAAATAGGATGGGTGGCACTCCAAATTGTAAATTTTATTCAATACAGACCAAACATCTCACAACGTTTCGGGGGGTACGTGCCCCCTTCCTCAGGTGGTCTTACATACCTAGTCTACATACTGTACCTGGTCCTATATACCTGGTCTACATACTGTACCTGGTTCTACAACATTGTCCTACATATGTGTCTTACATACCTAGTCCTAGATACCTGGTCCACATAACTGGTCCTACATACTGTACCTGGTCCTATATACCTGGTCTACATACTGTACTGGTCCTACTAACTGTACTGATATACATACGTGATCCTACATACCAGGTCCTAAATAATTGGTCCTACATACATGAACCTACATAAGTGATCCTACATACTGTAACCTGGTCTACATACCTGAGCCTACATATCGTACCTGGTCCTACAAGCCTACAAACTACATGAGGTTCAGCAACACATGCATGGCACAGGGAGCTGATATCTAACCTTTTACCCTTCAGCTAAATACATTTGAGGTTCAGGATTTCGAGAAAAATATAGGCTGGAGGTCTTTCAATGCTTGTTATATTAGTCTATTAGTTAGACCATCCGTGTAGAGCTTAGGTCAGCACACCGTGCCAACAAATTTGCCTAAATATAACACAGATAATTGCTGGTTCATAAAGATTCATTAAACAATCCTGTCTGATTTCCCACTCTCCTATGGCACTGAAAATTACACATGACCTTTGCTATAGTCTGACATTGCAGAACCTCATGTTTGGGCACATAGGGCAATAGTTATGGTGGATTATGGGAATGGTTAGAACACTCCCTGGTAAAAAGAATTAAAACATCAAAATGTCACTTATCCTCCTAATTTGGTTTAACCACAAGTTTATAGTTAAAAAAAAAATCAGAGGGTCAAGAAGGGAGATGTAATTCCACATGCGAGGGATTATTTTAGTAGAATTTCCGAAACCTGCCACTTGGTAGACAAAAGCCAATTTTACACTATTCATGAATTATAGATAGAAGAATGAGATAGAGCAGAAGAAGGCGGCCAAAGAAGAGGCCCCGGAGAGAGGGGACCAAAGAAGGGAGGGACCGAGATAGATCGAGAGCTGAGTGAGGACAGAGAGAGAGATTGGGAACCCCAGGATAAGAGATTTAGGAACCCCAGAGAGATAGAGAGGAGAATGGTGAGACCCAGAGGGAGAGAGAGAGAGGGACACCCCGAGAGGAAACGAGAGGAGAGGGGCGAGACCACAGAAGAGAGGAGGGGAACCCCAGAGAGAGAGAAGGGGTAACCCCCAAGAGAGAGATGACGAGAAGGGAGACCCCGGAGGAGAGAGAGAGGAGGGGACACCCCAGAGAGAGGAGAGAGAGGATGGGGAGACCACAAGGGAGGGGAGCCCAGAGAGAGAGGGCAACCCCAGCAGAGAGAGAGGACAGATAGAGAGACACCCCAGAAGGCAGGAGGGAGCAATAGAAGAGAGAAACCAAAGGGGAGTAACCCCAGAGAGAGAGAGAATGAGTATTTGACCAGAGGATTTATATATAGAAGATAGAGAGAGGAGGATGTTGACAACCCCAAAGAGAGATAGAGATGAATGATATGAGATATGAGATGATTATACCCCATGATATGATATATATACTAATATATAGATTGAATTGTACAACCACATATATTATAATATATCAATATTATAGATAATATAGATTAATTTATACCCCAAGATATATATATATATATAGATAGAGATATATATATATATAGATTTTTCACACCCCACTAGAGTAAGAAGAGTATTTGATACCCAGAGATATATAGAGAGTAGTATTAGAGATGTGATACCCCAGATAGAATAGAGAGAGAGAGAGAGATGATGGGACCCCCAGTATATGAGAGAGAGATAGAGAGGATGGGAGACCCCATAGAGAGAGAGATAGAAGAGGGGTAGGGGGACACCCCAGAGAGAGAGATAGAGATAGAGAGAGAGAGGATTCACCCCCGTTTATATACTAGATATATAGATATGACTAGAGTATGGATACCCCAAGAGAGAGATATATAGAGAGATTAGGGGAACCCATATATAATATAGATAGAGATTTTATACCCCATATTATATAGAAGAGAGATTAGTGGACCCCAGAGACGATATGGAGGAGGAGAGGGATCGAGAGTGAGTGTAGACCCAGAGGAGAGAGAGAGAGGAGGGGAACGCCCAGAGAGAGAGATGAGAGAGAGAGAGAGGAGGGACACAACAGAGAGAGAGAGAGAAGGAGGGGAGAGAGACCACCAGAGAGAGATGAGGGAGACCCAGAGATAGAAATTGTAGACCAGAGATGAAGAGAGAAGTTTGATACCACATAAGAGAGAATTGGACACCCAAGAGAGAGAGATAGAGGGATGGGTAGACCACATATATAGCTTATTTTAAACCCCCAGAGAGATATAAGTTTATACCTCCAGATCTAGAGAGATCTAAGGGGAGACCCCAGAGGAGAGGAGGGGACACCCCAGAGAGAGAGAGGGAGGAGGGGAGACCAAAGAGAGATTGATTAGGGGAGACCAGATAAGAGATAGAGAGAGAAGTAGAGTAGGGGACACCACCAAGGCGATAGAGATTATTGTATACCACATAGAGAGATATGTGGTATACCCCAGAGATATAATAAGTTGTAGACCCCCAGAATAGATTATAATTTTTATACAACATATATATAGATTTATTTTACCCCCATAATTATATATATATATAGATTATTTTATAACATACATCGAGTCTTTTACACCCCATATATATATATATATAGAGAGTATGTTACACCCATAGAGAGAGATAGAGGAGATATGATTATGGTTACACCCCCAGCATATAGATGAGAGGTATAGAGGAGGTGGACCACCCCAGAGAGAGAGAGAGAGAGAAGAGAGATGAGAAGATGAGATTAGGGGACACCCAAGAGAGAGAGAGAGAGATATAGAGGGGGGGGAGAACCCAGGTATAGAGGAGGAGAGAGAGAAGGAGGGGACACCCAGAGAGAGAGAGAGAGAACCGGGCGTTTGTTGGAGAGAGAAGAGAGGAGGCGGAAGATCCCCAGGGGAGAGAAGAGAGAGAGAGAGGAGAGAGGGGGACACTCCCAAGATAGAGAGAGAGAGAGAGAGGGAGACCCCAGAGAGAGAGGAGGAGAGGCTAGAGAGAGGGAGGGGAGACCCCAGAGAGAGAGAGAGAGAGAGGGAGGGATGACCCCAGGAGAGATAGAGAAGAGAGGAGTGGAGGAACCAGAGAGAGAGAGGAGAGAGAGGAGGGGACACCCAGAGAGAGAGAGAGAGAGAGATGAGAGAGAGAGAGGAGGGAGACCCAAGAGCGAGAGAGAGAGAGAGAGAGAGAGAGGAGGGGAGGACCCCCCGATGAGAGATAGAAGAGAGGAGGGGGAGGACCCCAGAGAGAGGGAGGTAGAAGAGAGAGAGGAGGGTAGACCCCGAGAGAGAGAGGAGAGAGAGGAGGTAGGACCCCTAGAGAGAGAGAAGTAGAGAAGAGAGAGAGGAGGGTAGACCCCAGAGAGAGAGAGAGAGATGAGGTGTAGCCCCAGAGATAGAGAGAGAGAGTAGAGAGATATAATATGTGACACCCCAGAGAGAGAATAGATTAAGAGAAGATAGTTGATGACCACATAGATAGATTATTTTACACCCCAATAGCATATATATGATAATTAATTATTATCCAATATATATATTCCCCATATAGTTAAAAATTATATATATATATATATTATAAGAATATTTATACCATACTATGATTATTTTACACCCCTATATATATATATATATATATAGTATATATATATAGATATAGATATATATATATATATAGATATATGTATATATAACAAATAGTACGAAGCAGCACTCCTCATATAAACCAAGCTTACTTTTATTACATCTTGTCACATGCTATAAACAAACAAACGTTTCAGGTGTCACCAGCGCCCTTTCTCAAGCAACATGTGCTACAGATTGTTGCTGAGAAAGGGCGCTGTGACACCTGAAACGTTGTTTGTTTATAGCATGTGACAAGATGTATAAAAAGATAAGCTTGGTTTTATTGGAGGAGTGCTGCTTCGTACAATTTGTTTGTTGTATATGAACACAGACTGCCGAAACTGATTGGAGCCTTGCCCCATACAGAACACTGGACTGAATCAGAGGTCTGCGACATTGCTGTCATTGGTATATATAATACTAATATATTTATACCACATAGTATATAGTGGTTAAACAGGATATATACCATATAGTAGAAAATGATTAGGGTATATAATTCGGTATAACCCGTATATAAGAGGTTATTAACCCCAGATGAGAAGTAACCTAAATAGATTATTCTATACCATATATATATACACCTATATTATAGGAAATGTTCATTCTGTTTCGATATCCTATAAATATGCAATATATTTCATTCTATATCATATATATGTTTGATAATATTCTATCTATCCTTTAATATAGATATTATCTATATCCCAGATAGATAGGATAGAATAGATAGATAGATAGATAGATAGATGAATAGATATATAGATGATAATTGATAGATAGATAGATAATTAGATAGATAGATAGATAGATAGATAGATCGATAGATAAATGAGAGAGATAGATTGATAGATAGATAGATCGATAGATAGGATAGATGAGGATAGATAAAGAAGATAGATATATAGTAGATAGATAGATAGATAGATAGTAGATAGAGATGATAGATAAGATGATAGATAGATAGATAGATAGATAATTAGATAGATAGATAGATGATAGATAGATAAATAGATGATATAAAGATAGATAGATAGATAGATAGATAGATAGATAGATAGAGAGAGAGAGAGAGAGAGAGAGATTGATGGATAGATAGATGGATAATAGATAGATAGATAGACAGACAGACAGATAGATGATAGATAGATTGAGAGATAGATGATAGATAGATATATACATAGATGGATAATAGATAGATATATAGATAGATAGATAGATAGATAGCAGATAGATAGATAGATAGATGATAGATATATATAGATAGATGATAGATAGATAGATAGATGATAGATAGATAATTTGATAGATAGATAGATAGCTAATAGCTGGCAGATAGATATAGATGATAGATAAAGAGATAGATGATAGACAATGAATGGATGGATGATAGATAGATATAGATAGATGATAGATAGATAATAGATTATAGAAAAGGATAATAGATGCTAAATAATACATAGATAAATGGATAATAGCTAGATAATAGATATATGATAGATAGATAAATAATAGATAGATGATAGATAAATAGTGAGATAGATAGATAGATAGATAGATAGATAGATAGATAGATAGCTGATAGCTGAACAGATAGATATAGATGATAGATAAAGAGATAGATGATCGACAATGGATGGATGGATAGATATAGATAGATGATAGATTATAGAAAGAAGGATAATAGATGCTAAATAATACAGAGATAAATGGATGATAGCTAGATAATAGATAGATGATAGATAGATAGATGATAGATAGATAGACAGATGATAGATAGATAGATAGATAGATAATAGATAGATGATTGATGGATAGATAGATAGATAGATAGATGATAGATAGATAGATAGATAGATAATAGATAATAGATAGATGATATAGATAGATAGATAGATAGATAGATAATAGATAGATGATGTGATAGATAGATGATAGATAGATAGATAGAGAGATAGATGATAGATAGATAGATAATAGATAGATGATAGATAGATAGATAGATAGATAGATAGATAGATAGATAGATAGATAGATAGATAGATGATAGATAGATAGATGATAGATAATACATAGATATATTCCATTCTGCTCTCACAATCTCCTTCTAATCCTTTCTCAAAGGAATTGCTGAAACCCCTGCTGATATTTATGGGACTATAAATATATTTTAATGCAGTAAGTGGTTAGGACTTGCCAGCTGAGATTACCCTGTTGGCAAGTCAAGTACATTATCATCATATTATATGACTAAGAAGTTCACTTACATTAATAAAAGCGGCAGATTTTCCAGCAGCAACTTGGTTAATTAGATTCATCTTTTCGCCAGTAACATTTTAAAGAATGTTAAACAGGTGTAAAGAGCCACAGTGTAAAATGTATGTACTATGTCTGGAACTTCCCCTTAAAACGTGCAACTTCTCAATAAAGGGCAAATAAAGCTAAGATATAAATGACCCAGGTGAATTCTATTGCTTAGTCAAATGCCGCCCCCCCCCCGCTTCTCTACAGTGTTTGACTAAAGGGGGGGAGAGGGGCTAAAGTAGTAATTTTTGGCTCCCCCTGGCTCCCGAGCCTCCATGCTGTTACAGGTCTGCTCCCTTGGTAGTTATGCTCCTGCTATTGCCAACTAACAGATGTAAAGGTCTGCAGCAGCATTTTTTTTCAGTTGCACATGCCTTTCCTGTCAAATTACTACTGGATGACCTACCTATGACATCTCTGTAAACAGACGAGCACTGAGAAAACCAATTGTTTCTCATCGGGTGGGAGGGGCTACAGAAACCAGGAAATACCAAACACTTGCACAATTACAGAGGATTTTCACAATGTTGCTGATTTCAAAAGGTGTGATAATCTATCTGTTAGTTGTTGGAATAGATGAACCTATGTCTTAGCTATAAAGACTGTGCGCACCACACACACCACACATATATATATGTGTGTATAAATATATTATACATATATATAAAAGTCAACGATTTCAGCCATTTTGTGGCTCTATCAGGGCAAAGACCACACCCAACATGTGCAATTTGTGGTCACACCCCTGTGGGGATGTGGTCTTTGTCCGGATGATGGACACGAGATTTCCGAAAACAAATCGACTTTGATTTAATAGGTACAATAAACTTAGAATAAAGACTTGTATACCTTTGTTGGGGTGCACCCTGATAAGGGGAGGGGGGCTCCGTGTCCACTGTGATCTATGGATCTAGAGTGATCCAGCTATCAGCGAGGGACCAGCTAGCGAGCGGCGAGGAGCGAGCGAGCGAGCGAGCGAGCGAGCAGCGAGCGAGCGAGCGAGCGAGCGAGCGAGCGAGCGAGCGAGGGAGCCAGCGAGCGAGGGGGCGAGGGAGCGAAGGAGCGAGCGAGGGACGACGAGCGAGCGAGCGAGCGAGCAGGAGCGAGCGAGCGAGCGAGCGAGCGAGCAGCTAGCGAGCGGGCAGCCGAGGAGCTAGCGACGAGCGAGCGACGAGCGAGCGAGCGCGCGAGCGAGAGAGCAGCGAGGGAGCGAGCGAGCGAGAGCGAGAGCGAGGGAGCCACAGCGAGAGGGAGGACGAGCGAGCGAGGGAGCGAGCAGCATCGAGCGAGCAGCTAAGCGAGCTCTGCGCGCGCAGAGAGCAGCGAGCGAGCGAGCGAGCTGATCACTATCTATCATAGTATCGAGCCTAGAGATCGAGATTATCGATCTATCTATCTATCATCATACAATATCTACGATCACATTATTACTGTCAGCTATCTATATCTGTCTATCTATCTATCTATCTATCTTATTAATCTATCTATCTATCTATCTATCTTTATGCACAACCCACCCCAACTACCTACTAAGGGTACCTGACCACCAATTTCTTATTGGGCCTTGTGTTAGGCACCTGTGGTTTAGAACATTCTCTATTCTATCCCTTTATTGCAACTAAAGAAACTATAGATGAGTCTGAACAAGTTCTATATTCCTTTTGCTCTCAGTGTGATGGGTAATGAGCTTAATAATCTTGTGTGCCATAAAAAAAACATTTCCTACTCATCTGGGTGTCTGGAACTTTAAAGGATATTTTTCTATGACGAGCCGATACACAGAAATTAAAGGGGTTTGTTTTACAACTTGGGGTTAATAGCAGGTTAGAAAATATTCTTCTCTGGTCGGGGGAATAATTAAATTGGGCCAAATTAACCCATTCACATGAAGCATCTCGTTTATTTTCATACAGAAGGAGGGAGGGGGCCTGGGATGTGTTTCTTGGAAGAAAAAAAAAGAAGGCCTTGTTATGTCTGCTTTCCTGATAGAAGTTATTGATTAGGACTATTCTCATTACATGTGATTAACCCAGGGAGAGCCGAGAACAGAGAGAGAGGAAATGCATCGGAGAAAGGGATGTTTATATTTTAGCCATTTTTTAAATTTGTTTGGGACCAAAGCTGCGTGTTGGCACGGGAGGAATACGAGGAAGTAATGGAGGAATTGGTGGACTCGGAAGGGGTGCTATGGTCAGGAGGGACGAGAGGGGGAATCAGGCCCCAGATCTGCAAGGCACAGAGATAACTGCGAGGTGGGGCTAATCTGGTGGATACTGCATAGATTCTAAATGGTTCCTGCCAACAGGCACACGTATGTGTTAAAGTATAGTATCTGAAACACATCATGCAGGTACCAGATGTGTAGTAGTAATTATAGACTGTGTAGGAAAGTATAGGGGTCATGTGATGTTTAAATATTTATAGTAATACTATATTACAGTAGATTACTGTAATAAAATATGGGGGCTCGCCGTATAAAGTATATATTATATGCCCTGCATTTATTTCTATTAATATGGGGAACATAATAATCATGTATTATTATTTGCATTTCTACATTGAGCCAAAGCTGAAAATGTGCTATTTTCACGAATATTGGGTTCAGTAGAACAGCAATCTATTAACTCTTGGTGTATAGTATATTTGTGGGATTAGGATGACTTCCTGCAGTAAGCAGTATGGCACCTCCCCCACATACTGTAGGTATGTAATATGCAGAGTAGGCTTTATTTCAGCATACATTTAACAATAGGGCACAGCTTGGGTCAGGTGCAGCGCGCAATCTTTCCCTGCACTGGAATTAGTAACCATGTGCATACGTATTGACTGTGCTCCAAAGCATGGCACAGATCTAGTATGGGTTGACCCTTTTGCCCTTGGTATACTGCCAGCAATTATAACCCTATTACACAACCACTTGCTGGTAAATAAAACTTGCAGATTTTGCTAGTAGAAGATGGCAAAAACTATGGCTATTTTAAAGCAGAGAGCAGAAGGGTATTTTGGAGATGTAGTTTTACATCAGATTGGACACGACCCTGCTGCAAGGCATCCTCCTGGAGTCTGACCAACCAAAAATATTGATTGCAAAAGAAGCTGCTGCCCCCAATCAGCCCATGTGAAATCCCAATAATTTTGAGACGTCACAAAATGAAAAAGCTCCTTCATGTAAATGGCCACTAAATGGGCACTGCCACAGAAATTTTCCTAGGATATATACAAGCAGTTTACTTTATTAGTAAGTCTAAAAATAGTTTATAAAGTTTAATGAAATGTTTACCCTTTTTCAGAAAAAAACGGTTACCTTTCTACCATCCTGCAAAATAACCAAATCCAACATGTAGACATCCTCCCACCAGGACTAGATGGACGTATGTCTTTATACAGCCTCCAATACTATATTACTATCTAACTGTTAGACAGATACTATGGGTAGGATATAAAAGTTTGACTAGATGGACGTATGTCTTTATACAGCCTCCAATACTATATTACTATGTAACTGTTAGACAGACATTATGGGTAGGGTATAAAGGTTGGACAAGGTGGACGTATGTGTTTATACACTTCCAATACATATTACTATCTAAATGTTAGACAGACACTAGGGTAAGGTATAAAGGTTGGACTAGATGGATGTATGTCTTTATACACCTCCCAATGCTATGTTACTATGTAACTGTTAGACGACATTATGGGTGGGTAGGGTATAAAGGTTGGACTAGATGGACGTATGTCTTATAAAGCTTCCAATACTATGTTACTATGTAACTGTTAGACCAGACATTATGGGTGGGGTATAAGGTTGGAATAAGTGGATGTATGTCTTTATAGAGCCTCCAATACTATATTACTATCTCACTCTTAGACAGACACTTTGGTATGGTATAAAGGTTGGACTAGATGGATGTATGTCTTTAGCAACCTCCAATGCTATGTTTAATATGTAATTGTTAGACAGACATATGGGTGGTAGGGTATAACGTTTGGACTAGATGGATGTATGTCTTTATACAACCTCCAATACTATGTTACTATGTAACTGTTAGACAGACTTATGGGAAGGGTATAAAGGTTGGACTAGATGGACATATGTCTTTATATAGCCTCCAATACTATATTACTATCTAACTGTTGAGACAGACACTGTGGGTAGGGTTATAAGGAAGGACTAGATGTATGGATGTCTTTATGCAACCTCCAATTCTATGTTATTATGTAACTATAGACAGACATTATGGGTAGGGTATAAAGGTTGGACTAGATGGACGTATGTCTTTATACAACCTCCAATACTATGTTACTATGTAACTGTTAAAACAGACATTATGGGTGGGTAGGGTATAAAGGTGGACTAGATGGAAATATTTCTTTATACAGTTCCAATACTATGTTTACTATGTAACTGTTAGACAGACATAGGGTGGGTAGGGTATAAAGGTTGGACTAGATGGACGTATGTCTTTTAATCTGCAATACTTGTTACTATGTAGGACAAATATTTCCATCAGGAGATACAGAAAATGATGTGAAAAATAAAAAGATTTTGAAAACCTTTATTACGTTAAGTACTTATTATTATTTATTAGGCCACCAAGGGTTGAGTTTTAATTTACTATATGTAAATTAAATGTTCTTCTTTACAACAATTATAAACTATAATTATAAATAATTCCAAATAACATACGATGAACTTGATGCCATTTAATATACGTAGATTAACTTTCATTTAATATGCTAAAGGTGACTTTAACATTTTTATGTTTTAATGTCAGGGGACTGCATTGTATTTCAAAACACAACCGGGGTGATTAGAGGTAAATGAAATGATTAAACCTTTCCATGCTGGAGGGATGAACGCAAATGTTTGCCTATGTGAAGTTCTGCACTTGCATGCAAAGCACTGTTCCAGCGAGGGGACAGGAAAATCTCCTTCGCCAATATTCTACTGCAGGGTGTTAGCGTCTATAGATCTGTGCAGGTCAATAACAGCCCACTGAATCAATAACACTCTAGAAAATCCTATTCTAACACCCTTTGGACAGTGGCTGTTTTATACTATCAGCATATAGAATTTACCAGCTTCACCCTCCAACAACACAAACCTCTACTTTGGTGCGGTTATACAAGAAAAAAAACAATGCAAACTTTAATTTGTTTATTAAAAATGTAAAAACTTACCCTTTTTTTTAGCTCGCAAAATGACTAAAGTCAACCAGAAAGAAAACTCCATTTAAATCCCATATTATGGCAATAATAATAAAACAATAAATGACACAGATACAGCCCTGCTATCTTACAACTTACTGTCAAAGGGCTAATAAATTGCCTGGTAAATATAGGAATTTAATGCAATTACCTTGCTATCATTTCCTTTATATGCAAGGTAAAATACATGGAGAACTAATCTGGAGTAGGCTTTAAATAATGTTTATTGTCTGAAATTAAGTTAAAATCCTCCTATTACTTAGAAGCCCTTTATAGTCTCCAAAGGTTAGCAATTTCACATCTTTGCAGGAGATTCTCTAGTAGTCTAATCTCTCCTATTATGTATTCTGCCTCTCTATTAATCTAGCAGTACACGATCATTGCCTATTGCACATCCTCTACAAAGTATTATTTGTAATAATAATACTGCCTGGTGTATTATATATTAATAAACGTATGATGCTTTAGCTTGCTTATTTTTAAACTCGATGCTATGTATAATCATATAAATATATAAAAAAAAGACACCATATTGAGTAGAGAGAGCTTACTATTTTCTAATAGTTATAATTTATTAGAAAGATTATTAATATATAATATCTAGGAAATGTTTAATAAGCGCACACTATTAGTAGTAATTCAGACTATTTACATAATACGTTACATACATGATTGCACAAATTTATATTCGTGCAATTAACATTATTTATGTTGAATTTATGCAATTTAAATAAAATATCTATTTAATGTTGAATTAAAGCTTTGTTGGCGGTAAGATTTATTTTTTTTTATATATCATCCTCTTTCACACAGTAGAATATTAATAAAAATTTACAATATCTTTATGACAATTGCAAACATAAGCAATGCCATTATGGATCATCAAACCCTCAAGAATAAATGAGCACATTTCCAACCAACCAGATTGTTCTTTGCTCATTAAAGCACCAGCAATTTGGACGTGCACACAGAACCGTACAGAGAGGCATATGGCATGTCGTATGTACAATAACATTTATCTGGATATAAAAGGATGTAGCAAAACACTATAAGACTGGTTCTTCGCTGTTACAAGATTAAAGGGTCATAGTAATCAATAGGAATTCACTGTAACGCAAAAAACCTGCAGAAATTACAGTCCCAAGGTTGTGATTGAGTAATGGCTGTGCAATACGTGTGATGTGGACGTTTTGTATATTGTGGGTTATTATTTTCAAGGTTTGACATTAAGTGGCCTATGGTCTCCACCTTAGTCAGGCCAGGCGCTTATTAAAGGAAAGAGTTTCAATGAGATATTGTCTTGTAAAATATAATGCACCAATCAGAGGCTGCCAGCTCATACGGTAAGTGTGCTGTGTTGTTATGAAATGACCATTTTACATAGCTAATTCCTTTCATTATTATGCAAAAAGCAAATATAAATGCAGCAAGAACTAATGGTCATACAATGTAGTTAATCAATGTGTTGTAGAGATTAACGTATACTTACCTATTTCAGTAAATTGGGTTCACTAGGTCAGTATAATGCAAATGTAATTATGGCTGTTCATTTAGTGTTTGGTTTGCTAATAAAATGCTTTAAAGTCTTATATTGTTCTCTTGTGTGGGGGTGGTTCCAGCATAATGGAAAGCCCCATTCATGTGTGGTAATACCTACTGCAGTAAGGGCCACTTAATTTTTATGGCTGACGACACCGATGCCTGGATTGATCTTCTTGGCTAGAAAAGGCTAAAAACAGAATATTATGCTTTGGATCTATCTAGCATATTATTCTACTCCTCTGAAACACATCTAAATGATGTCAGCCTTGTGGCCTAGCACTTACATCCCTTATATTAATATAAAGTCTTTACCGTAAGTAGTCCTCTGGGACATAGAACAGCTTTTCTAGTTAATTAACGTTATCATTGTTGATTATTTCAGGTATCATTGTCAAATGGGCATCACCGAGTTGCGTTAAGGGTCGAGGTGTATATCAAGGGGACACAGTATCCAGGCATCACTTTCCACTTGATTCAGGTGTGTAGTTCTGGGCAATGCAGGCACAGAGGGATATTCTGACAAGTGTCTGCATACAGTCAAGGGGTAACTTTGTAGTGCATAAATTGCCTCCACCGATTCCTAACCAGATTTCTGTTGAAAGTGATCAGAATCATTGGCCAATAGTGTAAAGGATCGATGACTCCCAGTCTGGAGTTTGTATGGCTAGCTTTATCAGGGGAGGTTTGGAGATTGTAGGTCTTATTATGCCGTTATAAAAAGTATCACAAATCTGTCTTATTTAAGTCTGTGGCATGATTGATATATTCTAAACAGAATAGGAAGTCCCTAAATGCTGTTATAAATTTATAAGGGAACATTTTGGCAGCTTTAGGTCTTGGATTACAAAACCACCCTTAGCTACGTCTGTAAGGCATTTATGGGTCAGTGCATGTGTGGGGTTTCCTCAAACATACTGATTGTGTTTGTGTGTGATGTGGTGCTTAGATTGTAGTCTTGGAGCAGGTCTTGTATGATCTGTTCTGCACTATGCTAGGGAATGAATATAAATACTTAAAATATTTTCAGTGATTAACTTAGAAAACCTTTATTTATATATGGGACATGTTTTCTTGCAATAGGGAACAGGCAAATTCAGAAGGAAAGACACAATAATTCCCATACTACAACCATCAAATGTTAGCTTTTAACTCGGTTACTGCAGTTAGATGAGATCCGAATGGTTACTGCAGGCACTGGACAAACATCTTCCACATTCACTTTATTGCACCAGGCCCTAAATGTAAAATTATTATAAAGGTAAATATTGTTACATAAGACTTGGGTAATTTGGGTATTTTGTATCATAAAGATAAACATCCCATTTCTACAATGACATTTCATTAAACTATTTTAACCACAGCCCTACACTGATCCCACATTAATAATATGTATGGAGCAGTGATCTCTCTCAATCCAGATTTGTTTACATATAGATAAAATAATAATAATAATTATTAATAACAATGCTCTTTAAGAATAATAATCCCCCAAGTAGGAAATATGGATTCAGGCTTAAAGGAGAACTGTATTGTTCTTGTGCTGCCCCCTTCGGGCCTAACCAATGGTAAGAACAAGCAAGAAGCCTTTTCCCCTGGATAGAGCCCGCTGGGGGCTCTTATAATTAGACATACAATTCATCAGTATTGGGATCTATCGGTCCAAATAGAAAATGTCTGTCTTTTGGTTACTCTTCTATTTTATAAATGAGATATCTGTTGGGCGTGTGTGACTCAATAATCATTTCCTGCACAGAGCATAAGGAAGTGAAAAGATGTGGTGTATAAGCACCAATTGCAATTAAGTCATATGTATTACGCCCCCCTTAAGGATAAGTTACTATAGCAGATGGGGACACACAGAGACCCAGGAGGTCTTGTACTTGAATTTACCAATGAATCCCTATTGCCTTTCATCTTCTGAGAGAATGACAATCCCCTAGTCACTATAGTACAGGGTCCAGTTTATTGAGGGATTAAAAAAAACCCCATAAATTAGGATTCCTATAGTGAAAGGGTTACTGTTTAATGCCGAGCAAGGCTGTCATAAGGAGCTTTATGGAGATAAAGAGAGGGTGGTTGAAAAAATAGACGGGCAAAAGAGGGAAAAACAAGAAGATGGAAATGTCTACAGCAGAATCCTCTCCAATCCGGAGTCATGTCTGGAAATCACCTGACCCCAGCAACTTTAAGCTGGGTAACACCATCCAAAAATTCGGCCTGACCACGACTAGAGATGGACGAACTTCTGAAAGTTCGGTCCGTTTTCAAAATTTCGAACATATGGAAAGTTCAAAAACTGACCATTAAAGTCAAATAGTTAAAATATTAAAATAGCAATGGTAACTCTGGGACCGGGAAATGGTTGGGGAACACGTTGAATATCCAGAACTTTCAAAAATCAATTGCATCTTCACGCCTGTACTTTCGAGCTCTGATCAATTTTCGATGATTATCCCATAAATGATTAGGAGATTCAATGATTATCCCATAAACGATTCCAACATTCGATAATTATCCCTTAAACGATTCGAAGTTCGTTCGATTTTAGAATTCAATAATTATCGAAAGTCCGGAAAGTTCGAAAGTCCAAGAAATCTGGGTCCAGGATAGTTCGAGAAGTCCGAGTCCGTACAAACTTGATAAGTTTGGCTCGAACTCGGGTTCGAGTTCTAGTCCATCTCAACTACGACAATCGTGCAGTCGTTAATGGAAAACTCATCCTGGCCGACCAGTTGGATGACCCAAATGATCAGTCGGGACTAGGATTGGAAAGTATTTACCCAGTTTAAGGCTATTGTAGAAATACAATTGTGTTGTCCAGCACTGACGCTATTTATATTTGCAGTTAAAGGTGTCGTATCATGTTCATGTTAGCTAATCATAATAATTGGGAGATGAAAATGAACAGAAGCAATTTAACTATTTAATTTGGGCTTAATAAAAGGAAAACACAGCAAGTGTTTAGAAATTTATACCAGCTAAACATCAGCTTGAAAAAGGAATTCTAAAGGCTAAAGGCTTGCTATGGTTGTCATCATATTCAGCCAATGAAGGTATCACCTTTATATCACTGTTTAAGTGTAATGTCCTATAAGTTGCTATGATTATCACCTCAGTCAGCCAATGAAGGTATCATCTTACATCACTTTATTTTGTTTAATGTCCTCTAAAGCTTGCTATGGTTATCATCTCAGTCGGCCAATGCAGGATCATCTTTACATAACTTTATTTAATTTTCTGTAAACTTTTATGATTATCATGTCAGTCAGCCAATGAAGGTATCATCAACAACACTTATTTATGTTTAATATTCTATAGCTTGCTATGGTATCATTTCAGCCAATAAAGGCATCACTTTATGTTTTATGTCGAAGCATTGATATGGTTGCATGTCAGTTAGCTAATGACGGTATCACATTTACATTACTTTATTTAAGTTTAGTGTTTTAAAAGCTTGTATGGTTTACATCTCAGCCAATGTAAAGTATCATTTTTATTTTTGAATTTTCTAAAAGATTGCTGTGTTATCATCTCAGTTAGCCAATAAAAAGATATACCTTTTCAATATTAAGTTAGTGTTAATGGTTAAAGCTTGCTATGGTTATCATAAGGTTACACTTTAGGTCTTGTACTACTGGTCCTCACTCTAAATAATATGACTTTATTACTTTATTGATAGAGAATAATCAGCAAATCATCAAGAAGGAATGACTGTTGGTTATTACAGTGTATCTAAGAGAAAGGGATCGGTGAAATTCTCCATTTTTAATAGATTTAGGATTTTCTAGACACTCCCAAACACCCCCACATACCTCTTATATTACAGAGTAAATGTCAATATAGATGGATAGGCGACAGCTCTGGTGGGGATACGCTGCCTTTTGCTATTGCAGATTTCCCCTGGCATTTCTGTCTAATGGTGCTTATTTGTAATAAGAATTAGTAACGCAGGGGGCTCATTTATACATTAGTACAGTTCCCTAATCAGGAAACTGATCAGTTGTGATGTATTTTAATCTGAATTTACAAACTTTTCCTTTTTCCTAAACAGCCAGGACAGGAAAGACAAAACAGTTTAATGTGTGGGATAGCGAGATAACAAAGCAATTTCCTTATCGCCAATCTCCATCTACAATGGAACAGCCTTTAAATAGGATCATTAATTAAATGGGAAAGGTAACCTATTTGGGATTGGCTTTGGCTTTCACGTTTTTAACTGTCATGATCAGTAAATATTCACAGTTAACAAATCTTTGTTATCTGCATAAAGATAATTTATCGTAGACGTGGGAGCTGCCATACTCCTTTTCTTTTTCAGGGGAAAGTAGGCTATTGTTACATGTGTGATCTGGCAATATAAGGTTAGAGGAATGCTGGACCGCTGTCATTTGGAATTCATAAATTAGTATCAGAAGCAAAATTGTACCCTTAATGTGGGAAAGATTGTAAAGGGGTCAGGGATGAGACATACAAGTTAAATTTTATGTAAAGTAGACAAAGTCTGTAGGTAGGAGAGGAGTATGACTACACAGTAAGGGTTAATGTGTCTATTGGGTAGTTTTAAAGAGATAAATAAAGAAAATAATTACACAGAAGTAGATGGACTATACATTGATATTCTACATTCAATCAAATGGATTGGATCCCAAAAAAAAGCCCCAACCATCTACAAACAATGGTCCTTAAAGGGCATGTCCAACCTTTTCAAATTTTGTATACGTTGTAGGGCTTCCTCCCCAGGCCAACCGCAGTATATTTAAGAAACTCCCCGATAGTTACTTACTCTCCTCTCTCCTCCGACGTACTGTCCCGGCCCTCTGCTTGCATAGAACTGCAAGCAGGGGGCCGACCGGAGGCAGCCATGTTGAACACATGGCTGCCAGTAGTTAGAGAATGCCGGAGAAAAGGGAAGTTAAGTAAAGATGGGGGACTTTCTGAAATAATAATGCAGTTGGGGGCTGGGGAGAGAAGCCTGCAATATGTCAAAAGGGAATTACACTAGGGGGAGGGAGATGAAAACGGGAGGGAGAGGGAGGGGGCTGCTCTGAGCAAGCCAAAAACCTCCGAGAGGAAGCCTTAGAGGCGAGGAGGAAACAATTTCCCCTCCCTGCCGGCTCTGGTGGACAGTAACGTGACCCCTCCTCAGTGGTCTACCATAACCTAGTCCTACATACTGTACATGGTCCTATATACCTGGTCCTACATAACTGTACCTGGTTAACATACCATTGTCCTACATATGTGCTCTACATCCCTCGTCCGAGATACCTGGTCTTAAATATGGTCATACATAACTGTACCTGGTCCTTATACCTGGTCACATACTGTACCTGGTCCTACATACTGGTACCTGTGAATATACATACGTGATCGACATCCAGGTCCTAAATTATTGGTCCTACATACATGAACCTACATAAGTGTCCTACTTACTGCTACCTGGTCTTACATAACCTGAGCCTACATATCGTAAGGGTCCTACAAGCCTACAAACTACATAGGTTCCGCAACACATGCATGGCCACAGGGCGCTGATCTTACCCTTTTACCCTTCAGCTAAATACATTATGAGGTCAGGATTCGAGAAAAAATATACGGCTGGAAGGTCTTTCAATGCTTGTTAATTTAGTCTATAGTTAGACCATCCGTGGTAGAGCTTGAGGTCAGCACACCGTGCCAACAAATTTGCCTAAATACATTAACCACAGATAATTGCTGGTTCATACGATTATTAAACAAATCCGGTTGATTTCCACCCTCTCTATGGCACATGAAAATTACACATTGACTCCCCTTGCATGTCTGACCATTGCAGAACCTCATGGTTTGGGGGCAATAGGGCAATTAAGTTATGTTGGAGTATGGGAATGGTTAGTAACACCCCTGGTAAAACAGAATTAAAAATCAAAAAAATGTCACTTATCCTCTAATATGGTTTTAACAACAAGTTATTAGTTATAAAAAAAACTCAGAGGGTCAACAGAAGGGGAGATGTAAATTCCACATGCGAGGGATGTTTTTAGTAGAATTTCGAAAACCGCACTTGGAGACAAAAGCCACCCCCCCCCCCCCCCCCCCCCCCCCCCCCCGCCCCCCCCCCCCTCGGTTACACTAAGATATATATATATAGATATATTATATGATATAGATGCTAGAGAGACCAGATATACATAGATTAGTTGAATCCCAGATAGATAGATATGGTAGACCCCATATTATGAGATAAATTATACCCCAGATATAATAGAGGAGTATGTTACCCCCGCAAGATATGATATGAGATGAGTAGTTGTAGACCACATAGAGAGGAGTAGGGGAGGGACCCCAAGAGAGAGGCAGGGGGAGAACCCCCAGAGAGAGAGATGAGAGCAGGGAGAAGCCCCAGAGATATAGAGAGAGAGTATGGGACACCCCCATTTGGCAAATAGAGATAGTCATAGTATTTCATACCACAGAGAGAGAGTAGTGAGGACACCAGAGATGAAGAATGGATACCCCCATAGATAGCGATATAAATTTTAGACTACCATTATATAGAAATTTGTACACCCCAGAGATATAGATTGATTATTTTATAACACATATAGAGATGGATGGGAAGACCCCATAGATATATGAATGGTCGACCCCAGAGAATATAATATAGATGTAAGTGGATACCCCAGAATATTATATAGATATATAGATTATATATATATAGATTATTTAACCCCATATCTAATATATATCTAAGATTATATATATATATAGATATTTATACCCCTGATATATATATATATATGATAATAGATTATTTGACACCCCATATATATATATATATTATCTATATATATATATAAAGATTATTTTGACCCCATCTATTATATATATATATTTGATATAGATATATTATATATTTATAGATTCTTTTACACCCCAATCTATATTCTATAGATTATTTTACCCCATATATATAAGATGATATAGAGATTTTTATACCCCATATATCGATATATATATATATATAGTTCTTTTATAACCCATTATATATATATATAATAGATTTTTTTATACCCCATATATATATAGATATATATAGAGGATTAATTACACCCCATATATATATATATATATATATATAGAAGATTATTTATACCCCAAGAATATATATATATATATATAGATTATTTTATACCCCATATAATATATATATATAAGTTAATTTTATACCCAATATATATATATATATAGATATTTAGACACCATATATAATATATTATAGATTATTTTATACCCCTATATATAGTATAGATATATTATATATATATATAGATTATTTATACCCATATATATATATATAGATTATTTTATACCCATATATATATCATATATATAGATTATTTTACACCCATATATATTATATATTATTTTATACCACATATATAGTTATTTTATACCCCCATTATATATATAATTTTATACCCCATATATATATATATAATTTATACCCATATATATATAATTACATACCCATATGAATATATAATATATTTTAACCACATATAAGATTATTTTAACCCCATATATATATATTTAGAACCCCATATATATATATATATAATTATACCCCCGATATATAATGTTTCCACCCCATACTATATATATTATTTTATACCACATATATATGATTATTTTTCCCCATTAATATATAATATATAGATATTATTTAAACCCCATAATCTATATAGATTATTTTATACCACAGATATAGATTATTTTATACCCATAGATATATAATGTTTATACCCAATATATAATTTTATACCCCATATATATATATTTTACACCCCATATATATATATATATATTATTTAACTCATAGATTTTTTACACCCCATATATAGATATATATAGATTATTTAACCCCACTAAATATGATAGAATATATATTAATATTAACACCAATATATATATATATATAGACTATTTACACCCCACTATAGATATTAATATATATAATATAATATAGTTATTATACACCATATAGCATATATTATATATATTATAAGATATTATGTTATATCCCCATTATATATATTATATCATATATTTCTATCTACACACCATATATATATATATATATATATATATCTAGATATTTTAACCCATATATATAGTATATAAATATATTTAGATTATTTACACCCCAATAATATATATATATAGATTATTTGAGCCCCATATTATATATATAATATAGATTATTTATACCCCCATATATATATATATATATAGATTATTTTTCATACCCCATATATATAATAAATAGATTATTTTATACCCATATATATAATATATAGATAGTTTTTACACCCCATATACTATATTATAGATATATAGTAATAGATTATTTATACCCCATTATATATATATATATATAGATATTATATATATATAGATAGATATTTTATACCCCATATATCAGATATATAATTATTTAGACCTCATTTAAAGATAGATATATATAGATTAGTTTTTAACCCCATATATATAATATATAGATTATTTTATACCCCATATATATATTATATATATATATTATGATAGATATATAATATGTTATCACCCCATATAAATAAGATTATATATATAGATAGATTATTTACCCCATATAGATATATATATTATATATATATATATATTATTTTAGATTCCACATATATAGATATTTTACAACCCCATAATAGATAATATAATATATATATATATTATATATATATATATATAGATTATTTAGACCCCATCTTAGGATTATTTACACCCTATATATATATATATATATATATATATATATATAAATAATTATATATATATATAATATATTGATATATATAACAAATAGTACGAAGCAGCACTCCTCCATATAAAACCAAGCTTATCTTTTATTACATCTTGTCACATTGCTATAACAAACAACGTTTCAGGTGTCACAGCGCCCTTTCTAGCAACATGTGACTACATGTTACATGTGCTTGAGAAAGGGCCGCTGTGACCACTGAAACGTTTTTTGTTTATAGCATGTGACAAGATGTATAAAAGAAGCTTGGTTATGGAGGAGTGCTGCTTTCGTACAAGTTTGTTGTTATGAAACAGGACTGCGGAAACTGAATTGGAGCTGCACCATACACGAACCTGGATGAATCAGAGTGCTGCCGACATTGCTGTCTATTGTTATATATATATATATATATATTTATACCCATATATATAGTTTTATACCCCATATATATATATATATAATTTTATTTTATATACCCTATATATAGATTATTTTATACCCCATATATATATTTTATACCCTATATATATAGGTATTTTTACATATATATTACACCTATATATATAGGAAATGTTCATCGGTTCTATATCCGATAAATATCAATATTATTTCATTCTATATCATATATATGTTGATATATTCTATTCTATATCCTATTAATATAGATATTATCTATATCCCAGATAGATAGATAGATAGATAGATAGATAGATAGATAGATAGATAGATATATAGATAGATAATTAGATAGATAGATAGATAATTAGATAGATAGATAGATAGATAGATAGATGATAGATAAATGAGAGAGATAGATGATAGATAGATAGATAGATAGATAGATAGATGAGATAGATAATTAGATAGATAGATATATAAGTAGATAGATAGATAGATAGATAGATAGATAGATAGATAAATAGATAGATAGATAGATAGATAGATAGATAGATAGATAGATAATTAGATAGATGATAGATAGATGATAGATAGATAGATATATCATAGATAGATAATTAGATCGATAGATATGATAGATAGATAAATAGATGATATAAAGATAGATAGATAGATAGATAGAGAGATTGATGGATAGATAGATGGATAATAGATAGATAGATAGACAGACAGACAGATAGATGATAGATAGATTGAGAGATAGATGATAGATAGTATATACATAGATGGATAATAGATAGATATATAGATAGATAGATAGCAGATAGATAGATAGATGATAGATATATATAGATAGATGATAGATAGATAGATGATAGATAGATGATAGCTAATAGCTGGCAGATAGATATAGATGATAGATAAAGAGATAGATGATAGACAATGAATGGATGGATGGATAGATAGATATAGATAGATGATAGATAGATAATAGATTATAGAAAAGGATAATAGATGCTAAATAATACATAGATAAATGGATAATAGCTAGATAATAGATATATGATAGATAGATAGATAAATAATAGATAGATGATAAATAAATAGTGAGATAGATAGATAGATAGATAGATAGATAGATAGATAGATAGCTGATAGCTGACAGATAGATATAGATGATAGATAAAGATATAGATGATCGACAATGGATGGATGGATAGATATAGATAGATGATAGATTATAGAAAGAAGGATAATAGATGCTAAATAATACAGAGATAAATGGATGATAGCTAGATAATAGATAGATGATAGATAGATAGATGATAGATAGATAGACAGATGATAGATAGATAGATAGATAGATAATAGATAGATGATTGATAGATAGATAGATAGATAGATAGATGATAGATAGATAGATGATAGATAGATAGATAATAGATAGATAGATAATAGATAGATAATAGATAGATGATATAGATAGATAGATAGATAGATAGATAGATAGATAGATAGATAGATAGATAGATAGATAATAGATAGATGATTGATAGATAGATGATAGATAGATAGATAGATAGATAGATAGATAGATGATAGATAGATAGATAGATAGATAGATAATAGATAGATGATAGATAGATAGATAGATAGATGATAGATAGATAGATAGATAGATAGATAGATGATATATAGATAGATAGATAGATAGATAGATAGATAGATAGATAGATAGATAGATAGATAGATAATTAGATATATGATAGATAGATCTATATCAATCTATCTCATATCTATCTATCTATCTATATCTATCATCTATCTATTATCTATCTATCTATACATCTATCTCTCATCTATCGATCTATCATCTATCTATCATCATCTTAATCATCTATATCTATCTATCATACTATCTATCTATCAACTATCTATCTATACATCTATTATATCTATATCTATCTATCTATCTCTATCTATCTATCTATCTATCACCATCAATCAGCTATTATTATCTATCTATCATATCTATCTATCATCTGTCTATCTATCTTCATCATTCTATCTATCATCTATCTATTATCTACTATCACCTTTATCTCTGTTTATTTAGCATCTATTATCCTTCTTTCTATAATCTATCATCTATCATATCTATCCATCCATCCATTGTCGATCATCTATATTTATCTATCATCTATATCTATCTGTCAGCTATCAGACTATCTATCTATCTATCTATCTATCTACTACTATTAATCTCACTATTTTAATTATCATTATCTATTATTTATCATCTATCTATCATATATCTATTATCTAGCTATTATCCATTTATTATGTAGTATTTAGCATCTATTATCCTTTTCTATAATTATATCTATCTATCATCTATCTATATCTATCTATCCATCCATCCATTCATTGTCTATCATCTACTTTTATCTATCATCTATATCTATCTCGCAGCTATTAGTATATACTATCTATCATCTATCTATCTATCATCTATCTATATATATCTATCATCTATCTATCTATCTGCTATCTATCTATCTATATATCTATCTATTATCCATCTATGTATATATCTATCTATCATCTATCTCTCAATCTATCTATCATCTATCTGTCTGTCTGTCTATCTATCTATCTATTATCCATCTATCTATCCATCAATCTCTCTCTCCTCTCTCTCTCTCTTCTATCTATCTATCTATCTACATCTATCATCTATTTTATACATCTATTATCTATCTATCATCTATCTATCATCTAATTATCTATCTATGATATATCTATCTATCTATCATCTATCTATCATCATCTAATTATCTATCTATCTATCTATCTATCTATCTATACTATCTATACTCTTTATCTATCTATCTATCTATCATCATCTATCATTCTCTTTATACTCATCTATCTATTATCTATCTCATCTATCTATCTATCTATCTATCTATCTATCATCTATCTCTCTCATTTATCTATCATCATCGTATCTATCTACTATCTATCTATCTAATTATCTATCTATCTATCTAATTATTATCTATTATATCTATTCTATCTATCTATCTATCTATCTATCTATCTATCTATCTATCTGGGATATAGATAATATCTATATTAATAGGATATAGAATAGAATATATCAACATATATATGATATAGAATGAAATATATTGATATATATATAGGATATAGAACAGAATGAACATTTCCTATATATATAGGTGTATATATATATGGTATAAAATAATCTATATATATAGGGTATAAAATTATATATATGGGGTATAAAATAATCTATATATAGGGTATATAAAATAAAATTATATACTATATATTATTATATATGGGTACTAAAACTATATATTGTGGTAAATATATATATATATATATAACAATAGACAGCAATGTCGGCAGCACTCTGATTCAGTCCAGGGTTCTGTATGGGTGCAGGCTCCAATTCAGGTTCCGCAGTCCTGTTCATATACAACAAACAAATTGTACGAAGCAGCACTCCTCCATTAAAACCAAGCTATCTTTTATTACATCTTGTCACATGCTATAAACAAACAACGTTTCAGGTGTCACAGCGCCCTTTCTCAAGCACAATGAACATGTAGTCCATGTTGCTTGAGAAAGGGTGCTGTGACACCTGAAACGTTATTTGTTTATAGCATGTGACAAGATGTAATAAAAGATAAGCTTGGTTTATATGGAGGAGTGCTGCTTCGTACAATTTGTTATATTATACAATATATATATATATATATATATCTATATCTATATATATATATTATATATATATATAGATATATAGGGTGTAAATAATCCTATAGATGGGTATAAATATTCTTATTAATATATATATATATTAATATATATATATATATCTATTATGGGGTGTAAAATAATCTATTATGTGGTAAATTAATATCTTCTTATTATATCATATATATCTATCGGGTGTAAATAATATATCTATATATATATATAATATATATATGGGGTATAAAATAATCTTATCTATATATATGGGGTAATAACCAACTAATATATATATATCTATACTATTATTATATGGGTATAAAATAATCTATAATATATATATATGGGGTATAAAAACTATCTATAATATATATATATATATGGGGTGTAAAATAATCTATATATATATATATATGGGGTATAAAATAATCTATATATATATATATATATATATATGGGGTATAAAATAATCTATATATATAATCTATATATATATATATATGGGGTGTAAAATAATCTATATATATATATATATGGGGTATAAAATAATCTATATATATATATATGGGGTATAAAATAATCTATATATATATATATATTGGGGGTAAAAATAATCTATATATATATATATAATATATGGGGCGTATAAAATACTTATATATATATAATATTGGGGTGTAAATAATCTATACTATATATATATATATATATGATATATGGGGTAGATAAAATAATTATATAGATATAATATATATATAATAGGGGGTGTAAAATAATATATTATAATATATTATTATGGGGGAGAAAAGAATCTATATATATATATTAATATTGGGTGTGTAAAAAACATATATATATATATATATATAATTACTATATATAGGGTGTTAAAATAATCTATATATATATATATAGGGGGTTTGTAAAATAATCTATTATGGGGATAATCTATATATATATATGGGGTGTAAAATAATCTATATATATATATATATATGGGGTATAAAAATATATATTGTGGTATTATAAAAATATCTAGATATATATATATTATCTGGTGTGTAAAATAACTTTATATATATATGGGGTTATAAAAATATATATATTATGGGGGTATATTAAAAAATTATATATATAGGGGTTAAAATAATCTATTATGTGGTATAAAATAATATAATAGAATATAGGGGGTGTGTTTATTATATTGGGGTAAAAAATATATATATATATAATATCATATATGGGGTTTAAATAATCTATATATTGGTATAAATAATAATATATATATATATGGGGTTCTTAAAATATATATATATGGGGTAAAAAAATATATATTTATATGGGTATAAAATATATTATATGGGTTAAAATATCTTCTATGGTATAATAATATATATATATATATGTTGGTAAAATTATATATATCTGGGGAAATAATTATATAAAATTATATATATATGGGGTATAAAATAATCTATATATGTGGTATAAAATAATATATATATATATGGGTGTAATAATAATCTATATATATATATATATATATGGGGGTATAAAATTATATATATATGGGGTATAAAATAATCTATATATATATAATAATATAGTATATATTATCTATTAAAATAAATCTATAATATATATAATGGGGTATAAAATAATCTATAATATAAATATGGTGTATAAATATTCTATATATTAATATACTATATGGGTATTAAAATAATCTCTATTATATATATATATATATATATAGGGGTATAAAATAATCTATATATATATAATAATATATCTATGGGGTGTAAATAATCTATATATAGATATATATATATATATGGGGTATAAATAATCTATATATATATATATATATATATGGGGTGTATAAAAATAATCTATACTTATATATATATATATATATATCGAATGGGGTATTAAAAATGCTCTATATCATCTTATATATATGGGGTAAAATAAATCTATTATAATATATATTGGGGTTGTA